>CM068837.1:52796525-53099025 GCA_028554795.2 Sinohyriopsis cumingii | reverse complement strand
AAAGGTTTCCGTATTTGACTCGTAGGAGACATATATTTTGTTATATTCAAACGTCTTGACTGGCAATATGAACTGTATAACAGTTTAAAGAAATATATGCTATTTCTGGATCCTTCGTGATGCTTGTTATTTTCATGTATGTTCTATTAAGTTTGGTGTTTGTTCACGGAGAAACGATAAATAGTAACTTAATTATGCTTGAGAATTCACATTAAAATAGCGCATCAACAAACAGATCACGCCTTTATTGATTTTGAACTCGAGAAATTTGCAACTGGAGGCTGACACATTTTCTTTCTGTCTGTGTGGTTGCCATGATGATATCTGGACTAACTTAGCGTCCAGAAATAAAACCAATTTCTTTCTTAAAATGTCATCAGTGTCTGTTGAGAGCCAGGGAACAAACATAACACTGTTTCACCCCACTGACCTATTATAATTATTGCTCTCCGAAAGTCCAGCAATTGATTACCTAAGATAAATTAAATACTCCTAAATAAAAGTTATAAATGTTTACAAAATACAGGTCAACATAAAAATGTGCTACTTTGAATCTGGATATAATGCAGCCTCACAATAATAACTCTATTAACCTTCCCACATGGCTAGACCTGAAGTTGATTGAACAGGTAACGACATTTCAGTGTATCACAACTAAACGATATTGTAACTGCATCACTCATATGCACACAATGTGCCCATCCTTTAGTCAGCATGTAATTATATCGCTTGGACTCTCTTCTCTAGTTCGTATGCGAATATGCAGGTATACATAAAAATTAGACTATGATTGTGTTATATGATGATAGGTTGCACTGCCAAGCTGGTTCAGCGTGACTCAATTACAAAGTGAGTTTGTGAGCTGCTTTAATGTATCCCTCTGACAAGTGTAGGTGAAAATGTATGGTCTATTGACATATTGTGGTTATTAACTTTTTTTTCAATTTTAGAAATACAGAATGTGGAGTAAAAAAATTATGATCTAAGAAACAAATAGTTACATGCAACTAACACTGTCCGTATGTTGTGATATAAAATAGCACTACTGGACATTATCATTGATATTGAAACCATGGACTGTAAATAACAAACACCTAGAAAAGCGTCATGAAACCATAACTTGAAAATGGTACTGAAATTATAAGGAAAATAACCATAAATGTCCTTTACTGTCTGCACGCATACATGAATGGATAGAAAGTGACCGGTAAAACCAGTATACACCATTGCGTCTACATTTTCTCTGTCTGCTAAATTAGCAGTGAAGTTTCGTACAAACATGACTACATATGGTAATGAACAAAATTGTAAGAGTTATTTCCCTTAAATGGTTTGTATCCATTGAAGCATTCACACTTTTTGTTTTGATTTTAGGAAGATTTTGTTGGAATCTTATATCCTGAAATGTCTAGTTTAATTAGAAGCATTAGTCGATAATCTCCAGACTCATCCTTGCCATAAAGGTATTTACACTGGGAACTGTTAATGATGGGCAGGTGTATAGAATGTGCCAGAAGCCGTGTATTGATTGCTGCTTTATTACATTGGTATTAAGAGTAATAACATGGCAGGTGCAGCAACATTAGTTGCTCTGCAGTCATCCATACATGAATGTAGGATTACAGCATAAAGAACTACTGTGCAGTCACCCATAGCCAAACGTATGATTCTGGCAGCCAGATATACTGTGCAGTCACCCATTCCTGGATGTAGGATTCCAGCATCAAGAACAACTGTGCAGTCACCCATAGCCAAATGTAGGATTCTGGCAGCCATATATATTGTGCAGTGACCCATACATAAAATGTAGGGATCTAGATATAAACTTCAAATATAAAATAAATTGGCATGCTCTATGTGCTTGGAAAAACATGTGGAAAGAGAACTACAAACTTACACTTCAGAACTTTAAAAACATTAATCCGACATTAGAGTATCATTCCTTATATGGAACATATCGTAGTGATAAAGTGGTATTATGTCACTGCCATAGAGGACATAATCCCTTACCCCATGCATACCTGACATATAGGACACATAACTGACCAATGCATATATCACATATAATACATATATTCTTGGCCCATGCATACATCACATGTAAGACATATATATTTGACCCAATTCCTCACATATATGACACACATACTTGTCCAATGCATACCTCAGATTTAGGACATACATCCTTGACCCATGCATACTTTGCATATATGAGACATATAACTGACCAATCCCTGACATATAAGACACTCATACTTGACCAATGAATACCTCATATATATGACACATACTTGACCAATGTATGACTCACATATAAAACACACAAACTTGGTCAGTGCATACCTCACATACAGACCACATATACTTAATCAATGCATAACACATATATCATGGAGACATACATGGGTAATGAACATGATGTACATGATGCAAGATGCTCAATGTGCATACCTTGCTAGGGTCAACTATAATTGGATGATATTCGTGTTGACAATATTGGCAGAAATATTTCGTTGTGAAGTCATGTCATATTGTTGAAGTTGTACCTTCAGAGTAAATCATGGACATTTTTACTTTTTTTGTTTCGATTTTCAGGTGATTGACTCATCAGAACTTTTTTGCTAAACTTTATTTTTGAATTTTCTGCAATTTTAATATTTGAGTAAAGCATTGATAACGCAATTAAACCAAAATCACATAACCCAGACAAACGAAAATCGTTGCTTACACAAATAAACCAAAATCCATAAAATATGAAACTGAATATTCGTGCTTACGCAGGTAAACCAAAACCATATAAGACTGGCAAATGAAAAACCTTGCTGGCACATGTAAACCAAAACCATATAAGCTAGGCAAATTAAAAACCGTGCTGAAATAACAGAGGCAAATGCAAATTTTTGGTGACAAAGTAAGCAAAGAACCTAATAAGTTAGGCAAAGGAGAAACCTTGCTGGCACACGTAAACCAAACCATATAAGCTATTCAAATGAAAAGCCTTGCTGACTCAAGTAAACTAAGACCATATAAGCTGGGTATGTGAAAAACCTTGCTGACACAGACAAACCAAACCCATATAAGCTGGGCAAATGAAAAGTCGTACTGAAATGAGTAAAGCAAAATCACATAACCTAGGGAAATACATTGTTTTGGCAGACCCCAGTAAACCAAACCCATATAAGCTAGGCAAATTACAAACTGCGCTGACACAAGTAAACAAAAACCACATAACCTAGGCAGACGAAAAGCCTTGCTGAAACAAATCAACCAACATCACATCAGCTAGGCTAATGCAAATCATTGTTGATGTAAGCAAACAAAAACCTTATGAGCTACGCAAATGAAAAGCCTAGTTGACTCATCATGCAAACGTTTATCATATAAGCTACTCAAATGGTAAATAGTGCAGACGCAAGTAAACCAGAATCACATAACCTAGGAAAATGAAAATTCTTGCTGACACATGTAAACCAAATCTATAAAAGCTGAGCAAATGAAACTTCATGCTGACACAATTAAACCAAAACATTATATGCTAGGCAAATGCAAATCTTTGCTGACACAAAAACAGCAATACCACATAACCTATTCAAATGAAACGCCTTTCTGACACAAGTAAACCAATATAACAACAGCTAGGCTCATGAAAATCTTTGCAGACACAAGAAAACAAAACCTTTTAAGGTAGGTTTCGTACTTGTATGCTGACAAGCCTGATGCATACATACATACATACATACATACATACATACATACACACATGCATACATACATACATACATACATACATACATACATACATACATACATACATACATACATATATACATACATACATACATACATACATACATATACAAATAGATGCATACATACATACATATGTAAGGGGACCTGATAGGCCGTGTCGTCCAAAGCGCTCTCCTTTACGGATCACTGCCATATCACTTCTGTCTGTGCAGCCAATGCGGGTATGTGAGAAAGCTTGCCAATAGCTTATCCTTGGTCGGTGGTTTCTTTTCAAGGTTTTCCCATGTTCTTCCTACACCATTAATACTGGCCGCCATGCATAGCCTATCGTGTGCTGAAAAATGGCGTTAAAACAACAAAAATAGTAACAATAACACCAAATGTACATACATACATACATGCATACAT
Source organism: Sinohyriopsis cumingii (assembly GCA_028554795.2). NCBI lineage: Eukaryota > Metazoa > Mollusca > Bivalvia > Unionida > Unionidae > Sinohyriopsis > Sinohyriopsis cumingii. Next base: position 53,094,867 of record CM068837.1, on the reverse strand, counting down.
ATATACATACATATATACATACATACATACATACATACATACATACATGCATGCATACATACATACATACATACATACATACATACATACATACATACATACATATACATGCATACATACATACATAATATGAGGCAGAATGATATAGTTATATCCCAATACATATGTCTGCATTTTAAATAATTAGAAATATGTACTGTATAACAATTTAAAGAAATATATTTTATTTCTGGATCCCTCGTGATGCCTCTTTATCCATGTATTTTCTGTTGAATTTGGTGATTGTTCAAGGAGAAACGATAAAGAGTAACTTAATTATACTTCCCAATTCACAGCCAAATAACGCATCAACAAACAATTCACGCCTTTATTGATTTGAACTCGAGAAATTTGCAACTGGAGGTTGCCATACTTTCTTTCTCTCTTTGTGCTTGCCATGTAAACATCTCGATTAACGTAGCGTCCGGAAATAGCTTCAATTTCTTTCTTAAAGTGTCATCAGTGTATGTTGAGAGACAGGGAACAATTGTACCATTGCTTCACCCCAGTGACCTATTAGAATTATTTCTGTCCGAATGTCCAATAATTGATTGCCTAAGATAAATTATATACTCCTAAGCTATCACCTTAGAGAAGTATAATAAAATAACTAGGTCTAGGTATGCTAAGTTCTTTAAAACACGGCCATAGTTAGTAGAAAAATAGAGAACAAAGTTATCATCGAAATTATTCAGCATCTGAGTAACGAAAGAATGCCCACTCTCTTGCGTCTGTACTTGTGTGAATTTGTTCTGTTTTCATTTGTAGTATATACTTTTGTCTTCTTCTTGTGCGTTATAACCATGATATATTCTATTTGCATAATATAAATATATAATTAACTATTTCTATGAGATACAGTTAGACATCTAGGATCTAGATCGTTTCTGCTTACTATGTAACATTTATTCTTCGTGATCTTCTTCTTGTAATCATCTGTAACATTTTCTTCTTTTTTGTTCTCTTTACCATATGGAAAATACGTATACTTGACTGATCACTATTTTAGCTACCTCTCGTTATTTTCGTGATTCCGTTTTTCATCTCCTTTGATACTTTATCCGGGCAAATATAAAGTTTAATTCGCCGCGACTAACATCGTAACGCTTATTACCATAATATCTATATCTCCAAGAGTAACGGAGTTACTTATGACATCATTTATAGACTCATCACGTTTCAAACGTGTATTATTGTCACCTTCCGAAGTAAAGTTGCACGAAAACCTTTCAAAGTCAGAGATACAAATTCCTCTTTGCTATTTCTGTTACTCCAAAATTTAGAAATGAGTAACTTGTATTCTTCTTTCGTCCTGACATCTCTGATATATTTGCTCTTATGAACTAAATCATTCTTTATATTGCTAATGTTTATTAGCGTATAAGTTTCGTCATTTTCTGTTGATAGTGAAGGTGCAATATTTGAGGAATTAATATGTTTCACCCATTTACATTTATCAACTAGCTTATCTCTAGTATACTCATCACATATTTAGGTAATTTCTAATTAAATCTGTTCGATTTTGGATTTAGTTCCTTTGGTTAAGTTTTGTTTGTTTATATTTGTCATCGGCATATATTTTCTTCCTAGGTCCAATAGCACCCACTTATCACATTACTGTGTTGTCTGGTAATACCAGCTGTGCTATTGCGTAATGTTCGTCTTCCACCTCCCACCCCAGTAGGGTACATACCCAAAACCTTAGGTTTGCGCCTGTCATCCTCAAAAATGCATACTAGACAGGAATGAATGTAGCAGAACTTACATTACTGACACATAATCGTGACATAGAAGACAAGAGGGCTAATATGGCATGTGACAGACTTTCTAATAATGAATTATAAGAATGACAACTTTTATCCATATGTATGGAACTGACCTGAAGTGAAAGAGAATGCCATATTTATTTTAATAGAAAATACCCTTATCATAACAATCACCCCAATGTTTTCGCAGCACAAAAAAATGTCTAAAGTATGGATACTTATGCTTTAATTTATATCCATTATGTCATCTATAAATAATCTAACCACTAGAAGATTATCTAACGAATATTTGGACAATCAACAACTTAATTTGCGAACGTTTTCATTCAAATATTAATGTACGGTATTCAGAACAAAGTCAACGCAGGAACTAATAACTGTAAACGTACACAATAAGTTTAAAACTGGTATGTTGCTAGATTGTTGCTGGGGTCCAAGTCTATTTTTGGACAGCTTTTTGCATGATTTGTTGTTGTTGTTGTTGTTGTTGTTGTAGGGTTTAACGCCATTTTTCAGCACACGATAGGCTATACATGACGGCCAGTATTAACGGCGGAGGAAAAACCCGGAAATTTCTCGGAAAGAACCACCGACCCTCGAGAAGCTACTGGCAAGCTTTCTCACATACCCACATTGGCCGATTACGAGACTCGAACCCACGCAGACAGACGTGAGATGGCAGTGATCCGTAACGGAGATCGCTTTAGACCAATATGCCACTCGGGGCCATATTGCATGATTTGTCAGGACGATAGTACTAATGCTAATAATACTTTATTAAACGTCACTCCAGCATAAGTTGCACCTCTCCCAGCGCGTCGTTTATAATAACTACAGTAAATTAATACGTGGACAGGAGAGTGCAACATCGTACTTATAACATGTAATCAAGACCTTAAATATATGATCCCCGTTTTGATCAGATCACTTTTCAATAATGATACACTCATATCCTAAACTGAAAATAATGAGCCATTAATTGGCTTTACAAAGTTATGATCCACTCTAATACTAATCATAATGCGTACACTTTAAATGTTTGATCATTTAATTTCTAATAACTTTAGCGTGAAAATAGTAGAATATTGATCCGTGTCCTGGACCTTCAAGAAAAATATCCTAGTAAGCTGGACGACAGAAAATCATGCCGATGAATAAATACATTAAACTGTATTTTATTGTCGTAAATGACGTGAACAATAATGAACGAAAGAAACGTGGGTTGAGATATATGTATTATTTTGAACTGTAGCATTGACCCTCAGATTCGTAGGCTATGGTTCTTATATTGCTTATACTCATCACAGCCGCATATTAGTTCCTAAGATTTAAAGGTATTAAAAGAACAGGAGTACTGGATGGACGGAAACAAGAATAATATCACCATCTCTTTTCGTGAAAAGGAGTGAAGCAACAAAAGCGAAAGAGAAACAGTGATTGATAATTCGTGTTGTCTTCGTTATTACGTGCGTGTTTTCATCACTTTACACAGCAAAAAGGGAGGGTGAATTAATATTAAGTTGAAGTCCTGTATGGGAATAATTACGCACGATTGTGTGATGAATGATGTAGCTTTTGAGATACACAATAGACAAATGGATAAACGCACGGGTGGAGAATAAAATTACAGAAAACGAGTTCCGTATTACTTTCACTCGGGTAGTATTTTAACCTGGTAATTTTATTTACTGGCTTTTTAATAGTTCATATTATACAATTATACTGAGCATATGGCAATTGACTGAAATTATTGAACCTCTGTATATTACTTTGGTTCACCATTAAGCTTGGAAACAAGAATCAATACATTCTAGCATTCCATTATTATTAAACAATCTGAACGCGATCAAGTGATGTTCATGATTACCACTTTGGCTGGTGTGTTAAAGTCAACCTGCTTACGGATATTCTTTACAATTACATTCGTCATTGATTCCTGTAATTTGTTGCATTTTAAAGGTTCCTTGATGACAATTTCTGCATTTCTATAATATCAAGCGAATTTCTGGGTTTATATTAAAACTACCTTACATTCAGTGAAAAGAACGCAACACATATTTCTCTGCCTTATGAAATCAGATATAGTGAAATATCTATTTTCGGTGACATTGATAAATATATAAAATATTTTTCTCTCTCTCTCGCATTTCAAGATGAAATTAGTAACATTTGCAAGAAAACCGATCGTTGTCTACAATTAATTTATCCCCTGGGTCTTCAAACTATGTAAGATATGTTGTTCTTTGTTATGATCTGCCAAACATTGTGGGATTCATGGAAATTTTAATTGGCTCAATGTTCCTTTAACATTTCGAAGCTTTTCAATTCATGGCTAAAATACCAAATTCCTATACTTAAGAGTTATATGTGACGTGTTTACTCCAACAATATGTTAACTACCCCCTCCTCTTTGAATCAGTAAAATAAAAGAGTCTTCAACGCTGTTGCCAATCTGCTAAAATTCGATCACTTTCTATTCTAGGTATCGTTCGGGTCTCGTTTCATTATGTTTATCATCTATCTGAAATAAGGATTCAAATAATCCGTAAGGTCAAAAGCAATCTTTTATTTAATTAGACTTCCAATCTTAACTTATTGTTGAATGTATTATGTATATTTATACCGGAACCAGGTTAATAAGTAATCTTTGTATATTTCAAGTGCCGAATAGGTTGTTGAAGAAATACCAATTTGCCTTGCAATTCAGTGACTCTCTTATTGCTTTCCATACAAATTGTTGAAAACGCATTTACGGATATCATTTTGGTGGTACAATACATATATAACATATTAACAATAAAATCTGTTAATCCGAATGAACAAAAACACTTTCTCCCACGAATAAAGGATTTGGATGAAATACGTCAATAACATATTCTAATTATATTGTTTTTTTTAACACAATCGGCAAAGTAGACCTTTACCACTGTGTCTACTTACATTGGTTATAATTGTAATTAGCAAACGTATTATACTGCCCAGAGAGTTTACCTTCAAGTATGGCGAGCAACATTTAAGACTGACAAAGTTTAGAAAATGATTTCACGAGAGTAATGAATTACTTTTAATGAACTGGAATGATTATATATGACTAATAGTTTTCCGTGGTGTTTTCTGGATAGATATATACACATAAGCACATGCATCATATATATCGTTGTTAACCTCTGATTAGATTCCTGCACCACGTTGTATGACCTTGTGTTCTTATACACGTGACTGTGATCACATCACTAAAAGATGAAATAAGAAATAACCTTCAGTCAATCAAGAAAATAGCTTATTAGTTATTCACGTCAAAGGCACTATACTGCATTATTATATAGCTTACGCATTGTAATAAACATGTATATGAAGCTTTATTTACTTGAACGTTATTTATGGGTACAGGCTGAACTTTGACTGCGACTCCCATCACGATTATATTAAGAGTGACTCAACTGGTTGTGAAGCAGAACGTTCAAAGTGCCAAAATGGGGTTATCGTTCGAATTATCCAGCGGAGTGGTATTTTACATTTCTGACATTTCTTGATGACTACGACAAATCGCAAGATATATAAATGAGGATTTTCAATGCTCCTCGTCAGTAGCCCCGAATAAAGATCGAACCTAATTTTTCAAGATGAAGACTCTAGTCGTGTGTTTGCTGTATGTAATTCTTCTTGCGATTGTGTCTCTCAGAGGTATGTATTATATATTTTTTTTTGGGGGGGGGGGGGCGTCCATTCAATTTTATATATAGTTTAAATGTATGTTACTTTCGTGTTTATTATTTGAGATATGATACCGACCATTGAAAGTTCATGTGCTATTTCCTTCTTGGTCTACATTCGTTAAATAACTTATGAAATAAAGTGTTATATTTATCATTCATAGCGATAATGATAATCGTGTTCGGTCTTGCCTCTCAAAAGATTTTTGTAAGGTCTGTATGTATATATATATATATATATATATATATATATATATATATATATATATATATATATATATATATATATATATATATATATATATATATATATATATATATATATATATATATATATATTTGTGTGTGACAAAATGGTATTTAAAATTATATTATTCGGCCACTGTAAATATAAAGTGAAAGTATGGGATAAACATATATGTGTAACATTGTAGAATGCTGTGCAAGAAGCAGTTCATATTTAACTGTTGGCATTCGATTTTTGAATTTTCAGTCTGCACAATGGTTACGCTGCCGGAATGTCATAGTCTCGTCCATAAGACATGCATGCATTTCTAATCATCTCTCATCACTCATTTTAAATAAACACAATTATTACTGTTAAAACATATTTAATACCTTTTTTGTTCCTACATTTTCACACCATAAAATGATTTACATCCATATACGTCATGCTCCACTATATTGCGTTTGAGGCATACGCTATAATTCGTGCAAGAAAACACGATCATTTTCCGAACTAGTATCATTCTATGGAAAAGGAATGAAATTTAAAATTAAATAAACGTTGTTGTTTCGCCAGATATATTAAGCTCGCCACCGTTCTTCATGCAATGGATAGATCAGTCATGCGGATTCATTTGCCGCAATTATTTTGACGAAATGAAAATATCGTTAATTTTGAAGTAGGGATCCGAGATAGAGTATTTGGTGAATTGCATTATTTAATGCACAATGGATATATTAGTTTCCTCGGGCGCATTCGTCTAAATTGGTGAATGTAAGTACATAACTCCCAGTATGTGAATCTCATGATTAAAATTGTTTTAATCGTTTGCAAAGAAAACATAATTATGGAGACTCAATGTTGTGGAACAATTCTGACAAGCATATTTACTATACATACTCATTCGTTATGTTTTGGGTAGAACTTTAAATCTCAAATTGTTATTAATTCCATAACACTGATTATGATATTTAGTAGGTTCCAAGCATTGAAGTTTTAAAAGTTCATACATTTATATTCTATTTTGCTATGTATGCCATTTGCATCCGTCTCAAACTACATTAAAAGCAATATATTGCACCTGTTTGAGAGATATCATCATTACTTGGATTTATGTTGATTTAATCAACGTGAAAAAATCTAAAAGAAAACAATAAACTTACCAATTTGCAAAGGTAATCGTGAACAACAACAAAAGGCTCAGAGCTACATTTTATAACTTACTCACTCGGCAGGGATGCGAAGATTTCATTCACTCTGTTAATATACATGTGCCCGGAATATATCATAACATCGTTCAAAGGGCAAATATATGCAAAGCCATGTCTGCTTTTAATGAAAATACACTTCGCGGCATGTCATTGAAACAGTGTACATGATATGTATACATATCATGTACACTGTATGAAGATCTACTGCAAGATGTATCAATATATATGTTTAATGTTTTGAACAAGTTTTGTACATTTATTCCGTAGGAACAAAACATACCGTTTCATCTACATTCGTTGGCTCTTCTCGAGTAATCTAATATTTGCCATTTTTTGTGTACTTACTTTGAAGCGAAAGAAGTGCAGTTTATAATGAGACTTCGTTTTCATATCATAAGTAAATAGCGCCGAAAATGTTACTTGCAATCCTACAATTAGACGGCAACTTGTTGTGATTTGTTCAGGCATCCAAGTCGCTATGCTACTGAAATTTCTTTTTATGAATACGTTCAACATCCATACTATTTTCTAGGCATCGACGGGGCCTACAACTTCAGGCAGACAACGTCAACCAGTTCATATACAGAAGGTGGAGGCCTGCAAGAATTACGTGAAGATTTCGATGGTATGGACAGCAATGGAGACGGGTATTTGGATTTGAAAGAGTTCAGGTTGGTGCACATTTAGATACATCATACAAACACAAATAACGTTAATTCATTGAATACCTTCGATGTTAGGACAAATTCCTTTGTTATACTTTTCATAGAATGAAACCACTATATAGTGTCACCTTGAACGATAACGGACATGCAAGTATTGGCATCAAGATAATTTTGATTCACTTCAAGCGTTCTATTTTGCTATTGTGTAATCATCAACGCTTGGGTTAATAGTTTTGACTGCTATTAATGCTAATCACCTGTTGTCCAATTCATAATGTTCGTAACTATATAATTTGCGATTAGTAAAATTCCTAATTTTGTCATAGCCATCGTTGTTTCGATGGTATTTAGCTTTCACGTGGCCTAGACATTACTTCAAAAAGCTGTTGGCTTTGCTACTGCAAAACTATACACGGAACTACATTACACAAACTCGTTTTTATCTTTTTAGAATTGCAGCATGATGATGTAGATAGTTACCTTAGCCTTCGTATTTGATAGTCTTTTATTTATCACAGTTATCTGTATCTTTAGTTGAACTGGTAGACTTACACATGAACTCTGTTATCTATTTGGTTCATATTTTCCGTCCATGGATTTCAAGCTTTGTAATCTTCTACATGTAAACATTACATTGCAACGTACGCAGCTCAATGGAATGATCATATATTTTCTTGTAAAAGCCTGAGACGTATTGTGTGTTCATCCGCCTGATCAAACATTATATACATCTGTCATTTTTATTTTAAAGTGCTACTTTGGATGATGATCAATATTCGAGTACAGTAACCGAGAGGTTTACGGCTTTGGACAGTAATGGTGATGAAAAAATAAGTTTTGAAGGTAATATATTAATAGCTGCATGTTTATGAAACACGTCTTCTGCTACGACTACTAATACGTTTCGTTTAGGGAAATGGCACTGTTTTGTACTAACAAAGATAACAACACCCGCTAGTCTCTTTCAGCTTTCACCTAACAAGTTAAATGAGTCAAGTCAATGTCGTGCGTATGCAAAATTGCATTAAAGACTCTTGACGCTAAAGGTAAATTTTTTTCTCAGTAACTCTGCCTATTTGTGTATCGAGCTGATTTCTATTATAGTTAAATATTTTGGCATGGTCTTTATTTGATTGGTAGTTGTCCTTCGTCGGTTTCTGATGGTCGTCAAAGAACAAAGAATAACGTGAAAGTAATATTTGTTGGGGTTAGAATAGCGTGGTTCATATTTCTTGTTAGCTTCGTTACTTAAGATACTTGGATGTATATGTGGAAGCCTCATCTGACTATTATACAAATCGAATTAATTTGCAATTCATTCTTTTGAATGCTATATGTTACATTTTTGTGCACGATTGTAACTTGTCAGTGTCCTTCTGAAAATATAATGCTACATAGATAGCTTGTCCCCATGTTTGGAGTCGAAACATTACGATAATACTTGTAAACATTGAATTGAATCTCAGTTTCAGGACATGTAACTTTTATTTGTAAAGTTTACTGTCTACGTGACGTTTGACATGCGATTCAAAGTCGGTAGAAACTGGACTTTCTTAAAGTTTAGTGAAATGTTCAGTTAATATTATGAAGATTTTCAAATCCTGTTACTGTGACAAGATAACTGAGATGTTATAAGGTTGGTACGTCGGACTTATTCATTTCTTTTTTGACAACACTTTTATGGAATCAGATGCTTAGTTGTGTTCAGTATTTTGGGATCATTGTGAATTTATTAAAGGACATTCCACGTTCTGAGGCGTCAATAATGTTGACAGGTTGGCATAAAAAATGATGCTGAACTGTTAGCACAATCAATACGGGAATTCTTTTGTACCGATTTGGACTCGTGAAAAATATTTACGATCATTTGTAATTTAATTCATACTAATTTTAGATTCCTTTTAAAAGTTTTAATTTGCATTTTAAGGAAAAGAGCGTTTACCAATTTTAATACGCATGCTGGTTTTACATTTTCTTGTTACTTAGTTTACTACTATAGATTCGCAAGACTAGTCGTGATATGTGGTCATTATTAACTATTTCAGTATTATAACAATCTAAGGTAACAATATCTCTGATTGGCCAGTTGAGTTGGATCGTAGTGATTAGTAACATTGATGTATATAGCTACATGTGTCAAAGATCGATGCGGAACGAAGTATATCGAATAATGTTGGATGTCAAATATCGAAGAAGAATCTTGCATATTTATATACAAAGGAAAGGACTTTAAACTGTCGATAAGAAGGCATCAGATTGTTTTTAATTTGTTGTCCCCTTTCATTTCGTCGCAACTATGTGTTTATCATTATGTTACTACCGCTGTCGGAAAGCGGTACTCGTATGTTGCCATATGGTTTGCTTTAAATATAAAGATGTTGTTTTGTTCTGCTCTTCGTGGCGAAGATTCTTTATTGTTAAGAATCCGGTGCGTGTTTTACTATGTGCGAGTAATATCATGTATCATGTTCCGATAAATGTTCTACTCAGTAAAGAACCTGAAATTTAGTGTTACATTCTACAAGCTGAAAAACTACAAAACTATGTTCTGATTCCGGAGTACCATGCGTTTAAACGAGGCTAGATTTTTTTGTCGTCGAGCTTCCTGTTCATAACAGCGTCACTCTTAACGATATAATGTCAGCACTAGATGTACAATAAGATCTAAAAGAGATGTTGGGTAATGCCATTTGAATTCAGTGTAAAATATATATAATGTTAAGCCATATCTTGCTATTGAAGTTCATAGTATGGCCAAAACGTTAGCTTGAATCACAATAGCGTTCGGAATTAGCATAAACAAAGCGGAATTGTACAGTACTAGCACATGAAAATTGGAACGTAAGCGATTCCCAAGCAAAATGCGTTATAATTTGTAAATATGATCATTATCTAAGATTCGTAGTTACATAACAATATCATTGTCACAGTAATGTGATTTCGTTGCTAGATCACGTTATTGGAATGAATCATTTGGATAATGACTCGATACGATGCGTTTCGTAATGATTTCTCGTTTATTATGTTGTCTGGATGAGTCCTCCTCAAGGTCCTTCCCAATTAACAGCGGCGTGAAGCAGGGCTGCGTGCTGTCGCCAACCCTTTTCGGGATCTTCTTCTCCCTGCTTCTGTCCTACGCCATCAGCTCGTCCACTGATGGCATATATCTACACACCAGGTCCGACAGGAGGCTGTTCAACCTGGCATGGCTGTGCTCATCAGGCAGATAATCTTGTGGCCCACACTGAGGAGGCCCTCAAGAGACTGGGATACTTTTGTTTCGCTGATGCCTGCATGCAGTTTGGGCTCACTATCAGCCTGGTAAAGACAAATATCAGCGTGCAAGATACCACCATTTGCCCTTCCGTCAAAACTGACATTGTCACACTGGAAGCAGTCAACAACTTTACCTCCCTGTAATCAACCATCAGCAACGCACTCTCGCTTGATATATAGCTGGACAGAAGTCATGGAAAGTCAAACACCATCATGGCACGACTAACGAAGAGGATTTGGGAAAACAACGTGCTGACAGAGCACACCAAGGTCCAAGTCTACCAGGACTGCGTTCTCAACACCCTTCTATGTGGAAGTGAGACCTAGAGTACCTACACGAGGAAATAGCATCGGCTCAACCCCTTCCATATACGGTGCCTAAAACGCATCCTGAAAACCAGCTGGGAAGACCGTGTCCCACACAGCGAGATCCTGCAGCGTGCAAGTACCTCCAGCATGTACTCCCTGCTGAGCAAACGCCGCCTTCGATGGCTGGGACACGTCCGACAAATGGAGGATGGGACGCTGACAAATGACATCCTATATGGACAGGCGGCTACTCGCACGAGAAGAGTCGGCCGCCCATCACTCCGTTTCAACGATGTGTGCAAGACGGACATGAAGGCATTAACATTTCACCCGAAGGCTGGGAAGGGCTGGCCGAGGAACGAGGCACCTGGAGACGATGGTAAGCAAGGGGAGATCAGTCGCTGATGCGAGGAGAGGCTGGCGACAGAGACACGTGAGAGAAAGAAGAACGCGACGTTTGGCAAAACTAACAAACAATATATTAATCCAAGTGAAAAAAGTGAAAATCCCATGTCCAAAATTCTAAAATGCCTGAAATCAATTCCATCAATCGTAAGTGTCTGATGTATTATACTAATACAACCCATAAAGGCTTATAATGCGTTCTAAATGAACAATGATTAATGTTGTAGTTCAAAAAGGTAACTGACCACCTTTCAAATCCAATAAATATTTTATACTTTAATTAAATTATACATGTGTACATGCGTAAATGTTTAAACTTCTGATCATAATATCATGCTTATTTATATTTCACCTGAAGTTCGAAGCCACGGAATGTTTTCAAAACCAACTATTTCTACGGAAAATTACTGTAACGTTTCAAATCAAATTCCTCAAAACGTCCTATTTACTTCTTAAGTCTTAATGAAAATTTGCTAGGCACACATTTCATTTACACCCCACAATCACATTCATGGAAAATGTCAGGTAGGGACATCGAGGAGTTACACTTATAAGTCATCATTACCCTTTGACTAACAAGCACAATGAAGCTACATATATACTTAACCTTAAATTCAACATATTTGCATGACCTTCTCTCACAATTTCCTATAAACGTGACATAACCACATCAAAACTCATCCTTCACTAAATTAATTGTCAGGTTTGGGTCCCTTGGTGATTGAATAATTTACGAAATCTGTCCAAGTGATGTTTCTACTTATGGTTTGTTGATGATGACGTCATGGTTGTATCAGTCACAATTATCTGTACCAGATATTATTATGTTCGCATGCCAAATAGTGTAAATTTATATGGACAAGGTCCATCTGGAGTTAGAAATGCTGCAAGTTCGTTTCCCATTTTCACTAACATGCACTATGAAGTCAAATACAGACTAAACCTTAAATTCATCATATTGACATAAACTTGCTAAAATAAATTGCAAAATATCAATCGTCTTGAAATATTTACATTTCGTATGTTGTCTATGATAGCATCTGGTCTTGACATCCAAAATCATCCTCTTGGTGACGTTATTGACTTTTCTATTGTCAGTACATATCTGGCATGTATTATCATTTTGATGTAAAAGGATACATAGCTTTTAGCCCGAGGAAAATTCTAAAATTAGGATAAAATTAGGATAACAATGGACTATATTTTGTGTTAAATTTTATTTCATGACTGTACAGTGTAATGTAGATTTATACGCAACATATTATATTGTCAACTTTCAAAGAATGATCATTTGCAAATAACAATTTTAGTTTGAGTTTGAGTGTGAATTCAGGACATAGTAGAAACGGCTAGAAATTAGTGTGTTATTAATTTGCGTCAGGTTTCTTGATACACATTAAGTAATGAAACTTGACATTGTACACGAAACTGATGGAAAATATTTTTGGAAATGACCAAACATCTAGTCAATATATTGAATTTTAGTTTCTACATGGAACATATATATTCTTATATTGTGCCTATGATCACCGAAAGGTATGGACATCTAGTCTTTACTGATAATTGTTATCTCATTTCTGTCCGCTTTTGTTCGCATTTATGGCTCGGTCAATAAGGATAATTTGCAAAGGTGCCAGTTGCTATACATGGCTTGTTGATTTTTATTGGTGATTCCACAGGTTTAATTTTTGACCAGTTATATTGACCACAATGCATAGCATATCATGCGCTGGGAAATGTCGTCACGTGACGTACGGTGAAATAAATAAGCAGTAACTTTTCTAATTTGAACGAAGGTAAGACTTCAGAGATATCTCCTTAATAAACGTTACTGAGAATAAATTTACTTTTGTGTTTTATTCAGAGATACGCAGTGGGTTTGAAAGGTTACTACAAGAAACCGTCACGGAGGGTATCAGAAAGGAAATTGAGAGGACAGCGAGTAAGTGTAGACAAACTATCAATGACGTATATAAAGTACTATTTTGTTCGTCCGTCTACCTCTCGGACTTTATTAAAAGGCGTAAAGTAAAGCAGCTTTACCTACTATCTAAGAACGTATTTGCATCAAAGAAATGTCAAGTAAACATTTTTACCTAATCTGAAATAAGCTCACGTAAATGAAACTTAAACAGGCTAGATGTATGTACTACAATACAACGACATTGTGAGCCCAAAAATCTTCATATCATTGATACTATATTTCCAATACCTAAATTCGTGTTAATAGTTCTATAATAATTGAAAACATTGAAATAAACGTTATGGGAACTTCTACATAGCTTTCCTGGGATTATATCTTGAACTGTATAAGTTAGCGTAATTTTATTCCGATGGATTCCAAAGTAAAATAATTTAATTTAATTAACTACTACGAAAATATAATATACACTCTAAAGTTTTTAATAGCGCAATGTGTTTGATACTAGCGACACAATATTATGTAACTTAGTAAATCAAACACATTTGTTCGATTTCAAACCTCTATTTGTTGATCAACATAAATATAAAAAATAAATAATAAAAGATACATTATTATTTTCTCTGGATTGCATAAATTAGTAATACTATGTGCAGCATAAATATGTTATCTTCGGTGGTTTTTTTTCCGTTGACGAAGTGAACCCCATATCTTTGATGATGAAAATACAAATTATTCTGAGTTTTTGTTTCTCCGTCTCTGCTTTGCTGAATATCAAATGGCTCTAATAAAAAGGAAACATATTCGATGACCGACCCATTAATGTATCCCTTTGTTTAAGCGTTGCAGATTCTTTCAAACTATTGGAATCCCTAAGTACATGCATAAATAGCCACCTAAAGATACAATATAGCGAACCCAAAATACAGATATACACACAGAAGCAAGAAACTCTTGCGAGGCATTTCGGATTTTGTGTCGAAACTGTGATAATGATAATATTCTCACGCTTGATTTGTTGTTCGGTTATCACATCATCAAGTTCGTCAATGATAAAAACAAATCATCAAAAGGTACAAAGAAATCAACCGTTGATTCATGGACATTCAATAATGTTTGAAACATTTCTTGAAAATGACTGACTACCTTATACCTCTGCCCTTCAGACGATCCCATTGTTACCTTCTGAAAACCATATCCAGCAACTGTTTAATTGTGTTTTGACATAGCCGGAAAAATGGTCAATGCACGAAGTGAGTTTCGATATACAGGACTTCGAATTTCATCGGAAATATGCTTGAGAGCTAATTCATAACAGATAAATTATTTTCTCTAGTTCTCACTTTGAGCTCAATCGAAAGTGTTGAGGGTATAGTTGCCATAAGAGCAAGGATGGAACCACTGATTTAGCTAAAGGGAACACTAGAAAAACCGGTCCAATTGGCAAAATAGCTAAACTCATCAAGACTGTTAAGAATCTTATCACCGAAACACATAGTCCACTAAACGCTACCCAGAGTTGACTGAGGATGCATTTATCTGAGAAATTGAAAATCGTTGGAAAGGCGATTAATCAAATTAATGTTGCAAAGGCTTCCACCACCAACTGGACTCTTGCAGCAAATAAATCAAAACAACATTGTAATGAAGAAGACTGATATTAAGTCTTTAAAACTAAGATATATTACAATGTTACAATGTTGATATACATCCCGTCTGCTAAATTTTAGGGACCGATGAACCAACACAATGCATAGTAAGTTATGGATGAAGGTGTTATATAGGACATTTTCTATGTTCAAAAAGACAAAGATATATATAGCTATATATCTATATCTATATATATCTATATCTATATATATATATATCTATATATATATATATATATATATATATATATATATATATATATATATATATATATATATATATATATATATATATATATATATTTGACAAAATTGAATAAGGTACAACTGCTCTTTTATGTATAAGGTACAACTGTGAACATTTTGTATAAGTCTGTTTTATGTTGTATCTTGAACAGAGAGACCAAGAAGCGACACTAACATATATTTATATTTTCATTTCAGGTAATGCATAAGAACGATGCATCATAATAACCAGACAATATTCTTGATTGATAGTGCACTTTTGAAATTTACTTTCCACCATGACATTAACATTGGATAAAGTTAAGAATAACAAGCAAAATAAATGGATTGGTTTGGCTTATCGTTCCATAAATGTATAAAGAAATTTTCTTAACAGATTTGGTAATTATTTCAATTCATGAAGGTTTAGCTGCGTTTTCGTACTAGATTATTCTGGATCATCTTTAACAACCTTGCTTGGACACTGTTCAATTAAAAACAGCCACATCAGCAGCAGAAAAATAAATTAGTACTGTGTCCATCATGTATTAATACAATTAACATCATGTTAAATGTTGAATAAAACGTTGAAAAAATTGCTTGTTTCGATTGAATCACTCCTTTTACTACATAACAATTACAATTACTGTCCTTATTACACAATGGTTGTTGGGTGCTCTGCTTGACCTCAAATCCAATAGTTGTCACTAATAGGGTGATAACCTATGCACACGTCATTGATTCGTAAAATACCATATTGGCACAATGTGTGCGTATATGTGTTTGTGTGTGTTTGTGTAAGTGTGTGTGAATATTCAGTTCCGTGATGTGCATACAGTTTTTAAAACGAAATTGTCTTCTGTGTGATACATATCTCGAAACGTCATGAACTACCATTGCAATAACGGTTTTTATCTTCCCATACATTATTATTGCATACTGTAGTGCTATTGATAACATTATAATACAATGTGTCCTTAACCTTATATATTTGAAGTACACTGATACGTTTTAATATATTTAAATGAGTTCTTTGTATTTGTGGAACTAACAATGCTCTATTTAAGATGTGGATATACAATATAAGGTACGGTTATCTGAAAATAAACTCATTTAGTTTCCATTGTTAATCTTAAATGTTAGTAGTAACAAGATTTTGAGAGAAACGTTTCCAGTAAATACATTAATCACCTCTTACACTGAAATAATATAAACTTCCTGGTTGATGCCATGAATGTGATCTTCCATTTGATTTATTCCATGATTACGTCTAAAATAAAATTACGGATAGAGTGGAAGAAGAGTGATTGTTCGGATAATACTTGGTAGCCCGTCCCTAATAATATGACAGGACAGGCATTTAGAAAGAAGTTATAGCAATCACGTTTTCTACGGATAATATAATAGATGTGATATTGGTAGCGCATTGTGCAAATATTGTGCATTCGACTCAGTGTTGTATACAGGTTAACATCAGTCTAGTGACTATTATCCTCATGCACTATTCTGAAAACGAGATGGGAATCAGTAAACCAAATCCCTTTATGATGATAATGTTATTGTTGCTATATAACTGTCCTTTTTAAATAATGATAATAATATTGACAAATTTATAACACATTATTTATGATAATCGTTCACGTTCAAATTTTCAAATTGTTTCTATAGTACAGTACCGTCTAGGATTGTGAATTCCTAATATGATGTTGATTAAAACCAACGTTTTGTCTATATTATGAAATAACATTATATGTTTTTTACCGTTTATATATTTAGTTTATTACTAGTGCTGGCATTACATCGATAATGGTGAGACTGTTATAACCAGGAAATCTAGAGGACAAATTAAATCCAGCCTAATTTAACTACTGGTAATATATATACATATTTGATTTATTTGTGGTTATAAGAGGACCATGTGTTCTTAAAGATAAATAATCATGGCGACGTAGAACAGAAGAAAACAAAATCATTTTATTTAACGCGATCCATATTGCAACCTACATGTACCGTTTCCCAACAGCATTAGTAACTTTGTGATAAGCAAAGAGTTACGATGAAATTAAGGGGGACAACAAATTAACATTCATTTGGACTGTTTAAAGTATTTTTCTTTGTATAAAATATACGGCACTGTTCTTCTATATTTGATGTCAATATTATTCGATTCACTTCGATCCGCGACACATGTCACTATCTGCGTCAATGTTTCCGATAAGTACCCTCTTTCGGTTGAAGAGTTACTACCCACTGCGAGCCAACTCAATTGACCAGTCAGAGATGTTCTTAACTTAGCTTGTTAGAATGCCAGAATGCTTTCTTGCATGATGTCCACATACGACGACTAGGCTTGCTAATCTGTATTAGTAGACTAAGGAAATGGAGAAAGTAAAACAATATGTTTAGTAAAATCAACAAATACGTTGGTCCCTAGAATACAAATTATAAACTTTAAATGAGCTTAAATGTATTATCAATTAGATTGTTATGATCTTAAAACGTTTACCACGAGTCAAAAGGTGTAGAGCGGTACAAATGAATTCCCGTATTGATAGTATTAATATGACAGTATCCTATTTTATGCCAACCTACCAACATTATTGGTGCCTCACAATGATGAATGTCCTTGAATGAATTCACAATGATCCCAAAATACGAAACACAACTAAAAGACTGAGTACACTATAGAGATGTTGAAATGGAAGTGAATAACTCCGATATAACAAACTTATATACATCCCCATTTATTTTGTCACAGAAATGTTTTTCGAAAACATAATTTTAACGAAGCATTACATGAAACCTTAACAAAGTTAAGCTTGTAACGGCTTTCTATTGAATCAACCCGAAAAACATCAGGTAGATTAAACGATTTACAAATGGGAATTCGATGTCCGAAACTGAATGTCAATTAAATGTTTACAAATATTATCTTAAGGTTTGGTCCACAACCATGGAAACAAGTTAGCTATGTAGTATGATGTTTTCGGACGGAAACTTGTCTGTTACAATCATGCACACAAGTTTAATATATAGCATTCAAGAGAAAGAAACAAAAATTAACTCGACATGTGTAGCAGGCAGCTGAGGCATTTACAATTAGAACCAACTATTGTACGTAATGAAACTAACAAGAAATATCAAACCCACTATTCTAACACCAACAAATATTACTTTTACCTTATTTAATGGCAATGGTCAATGAATAATGTAATATATCCAAGGCTCATAAAGAGACAAACTTTTCTATTTAAGAATCACATATGAATACGCACTGAAACAAAGCTGGATATGTTTTCTTTTCTTTCACCGTAAGAACTGGGAAGTTTTTTTTTCTTTTTTAAACCATCAGAAACCTCTGAAGGAGAACTAACACTGAAATATGTTTTTATTTCTTTTTATGTTCATATATTAAAGGTATGCTTTCGTGGACGATACGTTTTACTTTCTCTCGGAACCTATTGATAATACAGAATCTCGATGGAATTTAAAAACCATATCAAAATAGATAAACTATTACAAAAATCAGCTAGATACATCAATAAACAGAGTAGATGAGGGTATAATTTACTTTTAGCGCTAAGAGTCTTACCAATTTGTTTGGAGGCATCTTTTAATGCAATTTTGCAAACCCATGCCATTGGTTTGATTCATTTTATTTGTTCTGTGAAAGCTGAAACGGACTAGAGCATGATGATGTCCTTGTTAGTACAAACACTGCCAATTTTAAAAACTAAAAGTTGTATTTGTTGTAGCAGAAAACGTGTTTCACAAACATGCAGATATCAATATATTACCTTCAAAACTTATTAGAACATTTCCATCCAAGCCTAAAGTTTTGAACAGTTTTTCCTTGACAAGTTTTATGGAAGTCATTTACTGTAGGTTAGAAAGAAAGTCTATTGATTTTGAGGCTAGTTGATCAGAGGTCAAGGTTGCATGACTATGAACATTAAGCAAACAGTAACGATTGTTGATACTTAGCAGAAGAAAGAAACCTTGTTATTGTGTAAACGAAAGCAAATATTAGAACCATATTGTCTTTTAACTTAGAAAATTATTTTCCAAACAACATTCATTTCTGTCATATTTTGGGTTCAAAAGTAAAGATCACTTTGCCACAAACAAGGGTAAATGTGTTTTTAATTAAAAACACCATGATGGCACCACACTATCAAGATGGCTTGCTGTTGTGGGAAGGCAATATAATATAGATGATGAGACTGAAGATGTCAGCACAACCTGAATTATGAAAAGTGTTGTGTACATGATAATTTATATTCTATACATCTTTCTTGAGCAACTTGTACATATTGATTGCTTGTCATAGGCTTTGCTTTAGAGCTAAAAGAGTAAAAGCATGGGGTCTGTGATGAATTAGTTGAAGTGGGGTTTAATGTAATTTTTCAGCACATTTTACGCTATACATGGCAGCTAGTATAATTGGTGCACGAAGAACCCGGGAGACCATGAGAAGAACAACTGAACCACGGGAAGCTACTGGCAAGTTTCCTTACATATCCACGTTGGCCAAGCTTTAGACTTGAACCCATGAAGACAGGTGTGATAACAGTGAGTACTTTAAACCACTTCCCAAGGGCCACATGATCAATGGGTTAATGTTGTACAGAATTATGTAAGCCCTGTTAGTCACTGTATACAGATACATTAAACATAGAAAGGGCATGTAATATATAATTCACAGTATACCCTGTTAGTGGCAGTATACATATAGCTTAAGCATAAAGGGGCATATAATATATAATACAAATTATACCCTATTAGTGGCGGTATACAAATATACTAAGTATAATAGGGGGCATGTATTAAATTATCCACAGTTTACCTTGTTTGTTGCTGTATACATATGTATCAAGCATATAGGGTCATGTAATATATCATCCACAGAATACCCTGTTAGTTGCTGTATATATATATATATATATATATATATATATATATATATATATATATATATATATATATATATATATATATATATATATATATATATATATATATATATATGTAAACGACTCCACTTAACTGCACATCGTTTAACTGCACACTCCGGATAACTGCACGTAGTCACGCCGGTCTCGTTTTTTCCTAGTGCTTTTCAATGGGAACAAATTTCGGATAACTGCACTTCGCTTAAATGCACACTCCGGATAATAGCACGATAAATGTTCTGCCCGTGGCACATTATTCATTACAATTTTACTCCGGTTAACTGCACAATGTATAGTCAGAATCAGTTATTGCCAGTCCACTGCTGTAGCGCTTCAAATAAGCCGACAATTAAGCCGGTAAATGCTACTCTGTAAATGATTGACATGTAAAGGACGCCATAGGTGGTAGATACATGTATATTCCTACCCACCAGGGAGCAATAGCATGGGAACAATCATATGTTGGAATAGATGACGGTCTTCAGACAGAAGATGAAATCGACGACTCAACCATCGTTGCAGTTCTTACAGAGACAAAACAAGAAGAAAATGACGAAAGAAGTGATGACGACGACGCAGTAGATGGCCAGGTTTCATCTAAAGTCGCTATTCAGTCATTCCTGAATTTACGCAGATTCATGGAGCAGAGAGAATGTGAGTTGTTTGAACCGTTTTACAAAATAGAGTCGGCAATTCACCAACTTATTAGTAAAACTTGTGTGCAGACATCAATTGCCGATTTCTTTCGGAAATCGTCAATTTCATTGTGTTTGATTTAAGAATATGACGTTAGTGCTGTTCATTGTAGACTCTTGTTTCATTTAAGTTAACGTTGAAAGAGTGGATTCTAATCATCTGTTTACGTTATTCTTCACCTATATTCGTGCCATACTGATTTAAAGCTGTACTGTACCGTACTTCGGTTAACTGCACACTCCGTTTAACTGCACAGTCTCGTGGCGGGCCCGAGGCTGTGCAGTTAAGCGGAGTCGACTGTATATATATATATATATATATATATATATATATATATATATATATATATATATATATATATATATATATATATATATATATATATATAAACCATATAGTGTCATGTAATATGTCATCCACAGTATACCTTGTTAGTGGCTTTATACAGATACACAAAGCATATTATGGGGCATGTCATATATAATTCACAATATACCCTGATTGTGGCTGTATATTGGCTGACTGTGTGATCATGTAAGTGGAGATTACTAATGAAATGTTGGAGTATTTAAATTCTTAGCTAAAGGTTCAATCAATCCAGAATGTTTTGAGATCACATTTTTTTATCAATCAAAAACCTGTTCAATCAAGGTAATAAATTGCAGTTTGGTAAGTGATAAATATACTTTACATTGACTTCTTTTCACTGTCATTCACATGGCTGTTTGTGCCATTATTAGACGAAAGCTGACATTCTTAATGCAGTTGATTTTCTTCTTGCTAATGAAAAGGTCAGAAGAAGGATTAGAAGAACCACAAACAATATCAGTTATTAATTGCTAATTGGTATAGTATCAATCCCTTCAAGGGACACTTGATTGCTTGAATTAATGCAATAGGTATCTGTTTATATTAAAGACATGAAGTAAAATGACAATAAATGTGACTCTCTTATTAATTGCAAATCAGTGTAGTATCAATCCCTTCAAATGACTCTTGTTTGCTTGAAGTCATGGAATTAGTATCTGTTATTTTAAAAACAAGAAGAAAAATCACGAAAATGGGGCACTTATTCATTACTAATTGGTATAGTATCAGTCCATTCAAGGGCCTCTTGTTTACTTGAAGTCATGGAATAGGTATCTGTTATTTTAAAGACAAGAAGAAAAATCACAATAAATGTGGCACTTATTAATTGCTAACCACAGCAGAACTGCTGTTCTCTCTACAAATTTATAATTTATTTGTATTGCTAACCACATTAGAACTGCTGTTCTCTCTACAAATTTATATTTTATTTGTATATCCTTCCCAGTGTATGCTTGTGCCATAATTTGTGTAGACTATTAAATGTTTATCAGTTATGAATAGAGTTATTAAGCTTCTATATATGAATGCACAATCCAGTGTTGTTTTGGTTCCGTCCTATTTGTCACTAGAACTTAATCCAATAATAGTTTTATGTATTTTTATGTCATTTGTATTCTTTATTGTGTGACATGTATTCTATATTCATAGTAGGAAATTTGCATATCAGTGACATGACTGAATTGCTGGAACATTTTGTTTAGGAAACAAATGCTGGAAGGGTGGGACCATTATCAAATGATCATCAACGACGTTTAAGCTAATTCTCAATCAATTTTCAACCTAGTTTTTCTTAATCATTATACAACATAATTAAGCCACAGCTTCATTATCCTACAAGGAGCATTTAGTTTCTCTAAAAGTAAATTCAAACATTGACAATGTGCAGCAACATATACATAAAAAATGATATTTCTTGAATGGCATGTTCAATTTTATGATATGCAAGTACATTTCTTAATGAACGCTCCGGTGGCGTTGTGGTTAGAGCATTAACCTTGGATGCGGGAGGTCATGGGTTCGATCCCCGTTCGGGTCACATCATAGGCTTCAAAAAATGCTACTTACAGCTGTCTCACTTGGCTTTCAGTATTAAAAGGTTAGTGTTAGGATTGGTCGGTCTGGTTTCAGGATAATGTGACTGGGTGGGACATGATACTGCATGTCTATGGCATGATGCCTGAATGCTTGATATCACTATAAACTGCAACACTGCAGACGTTGTAGAGAAATGACTGAAAGATTATACAAGCTACGTTGAAAATCCATATCACATACACTCACATACACATTTCGTAATACAATTTGGAAACAAAGCTAGATATATATTTCAGGTCATTACAGCAATGTACATATTTCAGGTCATTACGGCAATGTGCGTATTTCAGGTCATTACACCAATTTACCTACTTCAGGTCATTACAGCAATGTACCTATTTCAGGTCATTACAGCAATGTGCGTATTTCAGGTCATTACACCAATTTACCTACTTCAGGTCATTGCAGCAATGTACCTATTTCAGGTCATTACAGCAATGTAAGTATTTCAGGTCATTAGAGCAATTTACCTATTTAATGTAATTACAAAAATGTACCTATTTCAGGTCATTACAGAAATTTACCTACTTAGGTCATTACTGCAATTTACGTATCTCAGGTCATTACAACAACGTACCTATTTCAAGTCATTAAAACAATGTACGCATTTCAGGTAATTACAGCAACGTACCTATTTCAGGTCATTATAGCAATGTACCTATTTCAGATCATTACAACAAAATACTTATTTCAGGTCATTACAGCAATGTATTTACTTTTTGGTCATTACAGCAATTTACCTACTTCACATCATTATATAAATTTACCTATTTCCGGTAATTACAAGAATGTACGTATTTCAGGTCATTACAGCAATGTGCCTATTTCAGGTCATTACAGCAATATACCTATTTCAGGTCATTACAGCAATATACCTACTTCAGGTCATTACAGCAATGTAAGTATTTCAGGTCATTACAACAATGTTGGTATTTCAGGTCATTAGAGCAATGTAAATACTTCAGGTCGTTACAACAATATACGTTTTTCAGGTCATTACAGCAGTGTTCGTATTTCAGGTCATTGCAGTAATTTACCTATTTCAGATCATTACAGCAATTTACCTATTTCAGGTCATTATAGCAATGTCCCTAATTCAGGTCATTACAACAATGTACGTATTTCAGGTCATTACAGCAATGTACCTATTTCAAGACATTATAAAAATATACGTATTTCACGTCATTACATCAAGGTACCTATTTTAGGTCATTAAAACAATGTACGTATTTCAGGTCATCACAGCAGTGTACGTATTTCAGGTCATTACAGAAATTTACCTACTTCAGGTCATCACAGCAATTTACCTATTTCAGGTCATTACAACAATGTACCTATTTGAGGTCATTACAACAATGTACCTATTTCAGGTCATTACAGCAATTTACCTATTTCAGGTCATTACATCAATTTACCTACTTCACGTCATTATAGCAATTTACCTATTTCAGGTCATTGCAACAATGTACGTATTTCGGGTCATTACATCAGTGTTTGTATTTCAGGTCAGGTTATAACATCCATTTACCTCTCTCGGGTAATAACATACTTTTGCACAATTGCATTATTTCAAGGGAAATTGTTCATAGGCACATATTCATTTATATGTGCATCACCTACCTAGATATGCAGGAAAACAACAATTTGGGCTTTTTGTCTTTACCTATATTTGTTTTAATATTTTGAACATTTTATACGTTTTTTTAATACACTGTAAGAAAGATTAGAAGATTTAGTCGCGTAAACTTTTGGACATGTTTATATGTTTATATAGTTGAGTTAAATGATTTTTATGTCATTATATAACCTTTACAAATTTCAAGTTTTGGTAGGCACTACATAGCCAGGTTTTTTATTTAAAAGCTGATAAACCACATACATACATACATATATATATATATATATATATATATATATATATATATATATATATATATATATATATATATATATATATATATATATACATACATACATACATACATATATACATGCGTGCATACATACATGCATACATGCATACATGCATGCATACATTCCGACCTACCTACCACCAATCTACCTACTACATTCCTACATACATACATACATACATACATACATACATACATATATACATGCGTGCATGCATACATGCATACATGCATACATGCATACATGCATGCATACATTCCGACCTACCTACCACCAATCTACCTACTACATTCCTACATACATACATACATACATACATACATATATACATGCTTATATACACGTTTACATACATACATACATACATACAGACATAAACACACACACACATACATACATGCATACATAC
Source organism: Sinohyriopsis cumingii (assembly GCA_028554795.2). Lineage (NCBI taxonomy): Eukaryota > Metazoa > Mollusca > Bivalvia > Unionida > Unionidae > Sinohyriopsis > Sinohyriopsis cumingii. Next base: position 53,069,526 of record CM068837.1, on the reverse strand, counting down.
ATACATACATACATACATACATACATACATACATACATACATACATGCATGCATACATACATACATACATACATACATACATACATACATACATACATACTTATATACACGTTTACATATATACATACGTACATACATACATACATACATGCATAAACACACACACACATACATACATACATACATGCATACATATATACATACATACATTAATGCATACATACATACGGACGTACATACATGCATGCATGCATACATACATGCATACATGGATGCATACATACATACATACATACATACATACATACGTAAATACAGTATCTTTAAAATTTCATTATAACAATAAGTAATAGGTGTATAATTCCATCGTAGCCCTGTGTCACCAACTAGTGTGAAGCCATCATCTTTACCGGCCACTGCCATCTCACCCCTGTCTTGGGCTCAATGAATGTGAGTAAGTGAGAAAGTTGCCAATGGTTTATCATGGGTCATTGGTTCTTGCGAGGCATTTACCTTGTTTGTTCTTCCACCAGTTATGAAGGCCTCCACAAATAGCATATCATGTGGTGAAAAATGATGCTAGCCCCAAATGAATAACAACATCTATAACTCAGACAGGGTCAATAACCTATCAAATATGCAACATTTGAAAGCAGTCTGCATGATATCGTTTTGTACATCACTAGTGATGGTAAGATTAATCACCGTTAAACACCTATTGTCAGTTCTATCACTGATGGAGTTTATTAATGTTATTTAAGCAATCTGCGAATACATTTGAAAATAGTTTTACAGAATTGTTTGAAATATGTGTCTATTCAAGGGTTGCAAGGATATTTAGAGGAAAAAATATTGTTTACCTGGAGAAAGAAAATGATTATTAAACAGGATATTATTATTATTATTATTATTATTATTATTAATAAGAGTACTAGAAGTAGTAGATTATTACACAGCATATTAATATTATTAATAATTGTACTAGTATACTATTTGTAACTATTGTCTGAGAATAAATATAGAACGGACCAATCAGATTGGTCTCTTTATATATATATATATATATATATATATATATATATATATATATATATATATATATATATATATATATATGCATCTGCAAAGGTGGATTGTATAATCACTGGCAAACTTCACGTAATTTTTATTTGAATATTGAAATATATATGTCCACTATAAATGTGTTACAATGCTTTTTACTTTTCTTATCTTTCAATAATGACTTTGATGGTAGAAAAAATGGGAAAGAATTCCCATGACAATTGTTTTCTTTTTCTTCTTACTGGTAAATTAATTTTTGTTAGAAAAAATGAAATGCCCAATAAAAGCAATATATTAAAAATGCAATGCATCGCATAATTATATCATAATTATTACAATTAAATGCCATGTACGTAAATAGAGATTAAACAGACTATGCTCTTAAACTGGCTTCCACAATATCTGCAAAACTTGAAATCACCTATGAATTAAAGTTCATGAACCCTTTTCGCTAGGACCTATTCCGATACGTATGTGAAACCTTTGTTTGCGTGGCAGAGATTGTTTTGTGCTTTTATTCGTTAAGCACCGAAATATGGTACTAGAAGTTATATAGAGTTCATGTGACATCAGTACATAATCATTCAGTTATACTTTAATGACGTGAATACGCCATTTTACTCTTCTTCTCTTAACACACACACACATACACACACACACACACACACACATACATATATATATATATATATATATATATATATATATATATATATATATATATATATATATATATATATATATATATATATATATATATATATATATATATATATATATATATATATATATATATATATATATATATATATATATATATATATATATATATATACATATATATATATATAATGACACACTATTTGCTTGTCAGTGATTTGTTTCATTGATAAATCGCTGATACAAATTAGATTTTTCATTACGTCGGCATTATGAAAGGAAGAGGATCATTTACATATCAGACAATTTAACCATGCCAATTAAAATAATGCTTATTAAAAGTTAGATTTCTCATTACGTGATTACTAACGGAAGTGAGAATCATGCCAATATCAGACACTACAAAGAAAAGAAATATCGTAATTGCTGTTGTGATGTCTTTCCCGGCCATAATTTTCTCAGTGTAATATTTATGATACGATGTTTTATTTTTTTTTTCACACAGAATGGTAGCCACAAAATATAAATGCCATGAAACGTTTTTCCAAATTGAAAATATCAAGACAACTTGAAGACATGATTAAATCTGTAATATGTGGTGCGAGAATTCCTTAGTGCTGCATTGGTAACGTCATATTTAATCTTTACATCGAATAATTGGAGGCAGAATGATATAGTTATATCCCAATACATATGTCTGCATTTGAATGAATTATCCATGTTAAACACTTCATGGCACATGCGTAATGCGTTGCTGTGCCGGAGTGAGATTTTTAACCATCAGGTTTTCACGACCTATACTGACAGGAGTGAAAATACTTAAATTTGTTTAACAAAAAGATGAAAGGTTTCCATATTTGACTCGTAGGAGATATATCTTTTGTTAAATTCAAACGTATTGTCTGGCAATATGAACTGTATAACAGTTTAAAGAAATATATTCTATTTCTGGATCCTTCGTGATGCTTGTTATTTTCATGTATGTTCTGTTGAGTTTGGTGTTTGTTCACGGAGAAACGATAAATAATAACTTAATTATTCTTGAGAATTCACATTAAAATAGCGCATCAACAAACAGATCACGCCTTTATTGATTTTGAACTCGAGAAATTTGCAACTGGAGGCTGACACATTTTCTTTCTCTCTGTGTGGTTGCCATGATGAAATCTGGACTAACTTAGCGTTCAGAAATAACACCAATTTCTTTCTTAAAATGTCATCAGTGTCTGTTGAGAACCAGGGAACAATCGTAACACTGTTTCACCCCACTGACCTATTATAATTATTGCTCTCCAAAAGTCCAGTAATTGATTGCCTAAGATAAATTAAATACTCCTAAATAAAAGTTATAAATGTTTACAGAATACAGGTCAACATAAAAATGTGCTACTTTGAATCTGGATATAATGCAGCCTCACAATAATAACTCTAATAGCCTTCCCACATGGCTAGACCTGAAGTTGATTGAACAGGTAACGACATTTCAGTGTATCACAACTAAACGATATTGTAACTGCATCACTCATATGCACACAATGTGCCCATCCTTTAGTCAGCATGTAAATATATCTCTTGGACTCTCTTCTCTAGTTCGTATGCGAATATGCAGGTATACATAAAAATTAGACTATGATTGTGTTATATGATGATAGGTTGCACTGCCAAGTTGGTTCAGCGTGACTCTATTGCAAAGTGAGTTTGTGAGCTGCTTTAATGTATCCCTCTGACAAGTGTAGGTGAAAATGTATGGTTTATTGACATATTGTGGTTATTAACTTTTTTTCAATTTTAGAAATACAGAATGTGGAGTAAAAAAAAATATGATCTAAGAAACAAATAGTTACATGCAACTAGGAAAATAACCATAAATGTCCGTTACTGTCTGCACGCATACATGAATGGATAGAAAGTGACCGGTAAAACCAGTATACACCATTGCGTCTACATTTTCTCTGTCTGCTAAATTAGTAGTGAAGTTTGGTACAAACATGACTACATATGGTAATGAACAAAATTGTAAGAGTTATTTCCCTTAAATGGTTTGTAACCATTGAAGCATTCACACTTTTTGTTTTGATTTTAGGAAGATTTTGTTGGAATCTTATATCCTGAAATGTCTAGGTTAATTAGAAGCGTTAGTCGATAATCTCCAGACTCATCCATGCCATAAAGGTATTTACACTGGGAACTATTAATGATGGGCAGGTGTATAGAATGTGCCAGAAGCCGTGTATTGATTGCTGCTTTATTACATTGGTATTAAGAGTAATAACATGGCAGGTGCAGCAACATTAGCTGCTCTGCAGTCATCCATACATGAATGTAGGATTACAGCATAAAGAACTACTGTGCAGTCACCCATAGCCAAACGTATGATTCTGGCAGCCAGATATAATGTGCAGTCACCCATTCCTGGATGTAGGATTCCAGCATCAAGAACAACTGTACAGTCACCCACAGCCAAATGTAGGATTCTGGCAGCCATATATATTGTGCAGTGACCCATACCTAAAATGTAGGGATCTAGATATAAACTTCAAATATAAAATAAATTGGCATGCTCCATGTGCTTGGAAAAACATGTGGAAAGAGAACTACAAACTTACACTTCAGAACTTTAAAAACATTAATCCGACATTAGAGTATCATTCCTGATATGGAACATTTCGTAGTGATAAAGTGGTACTATATCACTGACATAGAGGACATAAACCCTTGCCCCATGCATATCTGACATATAGGACACATAACTGACCAATGCATATATCTCATATAATACATATATCCTTGACCCATGCATACATCACATGTAAGACATATATTTGACCCAATTCCTCACATATATGACACACATACTTGACCAATGCATACCTCAGATTTAGGACATACATCCTTGACCCATGCATACTTTGCATATATGAAACATATAATTGACCAATCCCTGACATATAAGACACTCATACTTGACCAATGAATACCTCATATATATGACACATACTTGACCAATGCAAGTCTCACATATAAAACACACAAACTTGGTCAGTGCATACCTCACATACAGACCACATATACTTGATCAATGCATAACACATATATCATGGAGACATACATGGCTAATGAACATGATGTACATGATGCAAGATGCTCAATGTGCATACCTTGCTAGGGTCAACATTCATTAGATGATATTCATGTTGACAATATTGGCAGAAGTATTTGGTTGTGAAGTCGTGTCATATTGTTGACGTTGTACCTTCAGAGTAAATCATGGACATTTTTACTTTTTTTCTTTGGATTTTCAGGTGATTGACTCATCAGAACTTTTTGCTAAACAGGTTTTTGAATTTTCTGCAATTTTAATATTTGAGTAAAGCATTGATGACACAATTAAACCAAGATCACATAACCCAGACAAAAGAAAATCGTTACTTACACAAGAAAACCAAAATCCATAAAATAGGAAAATGAACATTCTTGCTTACGCAGGTAAACCAAAACCATATAAGACTGGCAAATGAAAAACCTTGCTGGCACATGTAAACCAAAACCATATAAGCTAGGCAAATTAAAAACCGTGCTGAAATAACAGAGGCAAATGCAAATTGTTGCTGACACAAGTAAGCAAAAAACCTAATAAGTTAGGCAAAGGAGAAACCGTGCTGGCACACGTAAACCAAACCATATAAGCTATTCAAATGAAAAGCCTTGCTGAGTCAAGTAAACTAAGACCATCTAAGCTGGGTATGAGAAAAACCTTGCTGACACAGACAAACCAAACCCATATAAGCTGGGCAAATGAAAAGTCGTACTGAGATGAGTAAAGCAAAGTCACATAACCTAGGGAAATACATTGTTTTGGCAGACCACAGTAAATCAAACTCATATAAGCTAGGCAAATTACAAACTGCGCTGACACAAGTAAATAAAAACCACATAACCTAGGCAGACGAAAAGCCTTGCTGAAACAAATTAACCAACATCACATCAGCTAGGCTAATGCAAATCATTGTTGATGTAAGCAAACAAAAACCATATGAGCTACGCAAATGAAAAGCCTGGCTGACTCATCATGCAAACGTATATCATATAAGCTACGCAAATGGTAAATATTGCAGACGCAAGTAAACCAGAATCACATAACCTAGGAAAATGAAAATTCTTGCTGACACATGTAAACCAAATCTATAAAAGCTGAGCAAATGAAACTTCATGCTGACACAATTAAACCAAAACCATATATGCTAGGCAAATGCGAATCTTTGTTGACACAAAAACCCAAACCACATAACCTAGGCAGTCAGTCAGTCAGTCAGTCAGTCAGTCATACATATACAAATAGATACATACATGCATATGTAAGGGGACCTGATTGGCCGTGTCGTCTAAAGCGCTCTCCTTTACGGATCACTGACTTATCACCTCTGTCTGTGCAGCCAATGTGGGTATGTAAGAAAGCTTGCCAATAGCTTATCCTTGGTCGGTGGTTTCTTTTCAAGGTTTTCCCATGTTCTTCCTACACCATTAATACTGGCCGCCATGCATAGCCTATCGTGTGCTGAAAAATGGTGTTAAAACAACAAAAAAAGCAACAATAACACCAAATGTACATACATACATACATAAATACATACATACATACATACATACATACATACATACATACATACATACATACGTACATACATGCATGCATGCATACATACATACATACATACATAAATACAAATATCCATACATGCATACACACATACATACATACATATATACATACATACATACATGCATAGATACATACATACATACATACATGCATACATATATTCATACAAATATACATGCATACATACATACATGCATACATACATACATACATACATACATACATACATACATACATACATACATACATACATACATACATGCATGCATCCATCCATGCATGCATACATATATACATACATACGTACATAGATGCATGCATGCATACATACATACATACATACATATATACATACTTACATACATACATACATGCATACATACATACATATATTCATACAAATATACATGCATACATACAAATATACATACATACATGCATATATACATATATACATACATACATACATACATACATACATACATACATACATACATACATACATACATACATACATACATACATACATACATACATACATGAATGCATGCATGCTTGCATGCGTACATACATACATATATACATAAATACATATATACATACATACATACATGCATTGATGCATACATTCATACATACATACATACAGGCATACATACATACATAGATACATAGATGCATACATACATACATACATACACACAGACACACAACACACATACATACCTACATACATACCTACCTACATACATACATACATACATACATAGATACATACATACATACATATAGTGTCTTTAAAAGTTTCATGATAACAATAAGTAATAAGTCTTTAACTTCATAGTAGCCCTGTTTAACCAAGGGGTGTAAAGCCCTCATCTTTACCGGCCATACCATCTCACCTATATATTCGACTCAATGAATGTATTTGAGAAAGTTGCCAATAGTTTATCATGGGTGACTGGTTCTTACTATTGATTTACCTCTTTTGTTCTTTCGCCAGTTATACAGACCACCGCCTATGGCCTATCATGTTTTGAAAAATGATATTATCCCCAAATGAATAACAACATCTACAACTCAGACATGTTCCCTATTCTATCAAATAAGTAACATTTAAAACAAGTCTCCATGATATCGCCTTGTACCTCACTAGTGATGATAAGATGAATCTCCTTTAAACACCTATAATAATCTATAAACACTGTTGGAATTTATTAATGTTATTTAAGCAATCTGCGAATAATTTTTAAACATTTTTAGGGAATTGTTTGAAATATGTGTCTATTCAAGACTTTCAAGGTCATTCAGAACTTTTTATAGTTTACCTAGAAAAAGAAAAAGATGATTAAACAGGATATTAATATTATTATAAATAAGAGTACTAGAAGTAGTATAATTTTATTTCTATTGTCTGAGAATAAGTATAGAACGGAGCAATCAGATTGTTCTCTCTCACTATGTATATATATATATATATATATATATATATATATATATATATATATATATATATATATATATATATATATATATATAGATATATATATAGATATATATAGATATATATATAGATATATAGATATATATATATACATAAACTTTTATAATCATTAACACATTATACATTATGTGATTAAATATTTAGAAAGTAAGATCAATCTTTTGATTTGACACACTTGTCATTCTCTGTCTGCATATCTTTACATACCTATGGATACCAGTGAATCTGCCAACGTGGATTGTATAATCACTGGCAAACTTAAAGTAATGTTTGCTTGAATGTCAGCAAAACATGAAATGACCTATGAATGAAATTAAAATTTAGATCATGAATCCTTTAGATATGACCTATTCTGATACGTATGTGAAACCTTTGTTTGCGTGGCGGAAATTATTTTGTGTTTTCACTCGGTAAGCACTGAAACACAGTACTAAGAGGTTATGTAGAGTTCACGTGACATCAGTACATAATCATTCAATTATACTTTACTGACGTGGATACTCAAGTTTACCCTTCTTCTCTTAACACACACACACACACACACAGACACACACCCACACACCCACATATATACATCTATCTATCTATCTATCTATATATAAATATATACATATAAGGACGCAATATTTGCTTCTCATTGAATTGTTAGATTGATAAATGACTGATACAAGCTAGATGTCTCATTACGTAGGCATGATGAAGGATGAGAGGATCACTGACATATCAGACAATTTAACTATATCAATTATCATTATTAGTAACAACATTTTAGATTTCTCAGTACGATGGGATTAAGAGTGGTAGAGAGAATCATGTCAATATCAGACACTACAAACAAAACAAATATCCTAATTATGGTTGTCATGCCTTTCCCGGCCTTAATTTTCTCAGTGTAATATTTATGATACCATGTTTTATTTTTTCCACACAGAATGGTAGCCACAAAATACAAAATGCCATGAAATTGTTCAAATTGAAAATATGAAGACCACATGCATACATACATACATACATACATACATACATACATACATACATACACACATACATACATACATACATACATACATACATACATACATACATACATACATACATACATACATACATACATACACATGCATACATACATACATAATATGAGGCAGAATGATATAGTTATATCCCAATACATATGTCTGGATTTTAAATAATTAGAAATATGTACTGTATAACAATTTAAAGAAATATATTTTATTTCTGGATCCCTCGTGATGCCTTTTTATCCATGTATTTTCTGCTGACTTTGGTGATTGTTCACGGGAAACGATAATGAGTAACTTAATTATACTTCCCAATTCACAGCCAAATAGCGCATCAACAAACAATTCACGCCTTTATTGATTTGAACTCGAGAAATTTGCAACTGGAGGGTCCCATACTTTCTTTCTCTCTTTGTGGTTGCCATGTAAACATCTCGATTAACGTAGCGTCCGGAAATAACTTCAATTTCTTTCTTAAAATGTCATCAGTGTATGTTGAGAGACAGGGAACAATTGTACCATTGCTTCACCCCAGTGACCTATTAGAATTATTTCTGTCCGAATGTCCAATAATTGATTGCCTAAGATAAATTATATACTCCTAAGCTATCACCTTAGAGAAGTATAATAAAATAACTAGGTCTAGGTATGCTAAGTTCTTTAAAGTTCTTTAAAACACGGCCATAGTTAGTAGAAAAATAGAGAACAAAGTTATCATCGAAATTATTCAGCATCTGAGTAACGAAAGAATGCCCACTCTCTTGCGTCTGTACTTGTGTGAATTTGTTCTGTTTTCATTTGTGGACTATACTTTTCTCTTCTTCTTGTGCGTTATAACCATGATATATTCTATTTGCATAATATAAATATATAATTAACTATTTCTATGGGATACAGTTAGACATCTAGGATCTAGATCGTTTCTGCTTACTATGTAACATTTATTCTTCGTGATCTTCTTCTTGTAATCATCTGTAACATTTTCTTCTTTTTTGTTCTCTTTACCATATGGAAATTACGTATACTTGACTGATCACTATTTTAGCTACCTCTCGTTATTTTCGTGATTCCGTTTTTCATCTCCTTTGATACTTTATCCGGGCAAATATAAAGTTTAATTCGTCGCGACTAACATCGTAACGCTTATTACCATAATATCTATATCTCCAAGAGTAACGGAGTTACTTATGACATCATTTATAGACTCATCACGTTTCAAACGTGTATTATTGTCACCTTCCGAAGTAAAGTTGCACGAAAACCTTTCAAATCAGAGATGCAAATTCCTCTTTGCTATTTCTGTTACTCCAAAATTTAGAAATGAGTAACTTGTATTCTTCTTTCGTCCTGACATCTCTGATATATTTGCTCTTATAAACTAAATCATTCTTTATATTGCTAATGTTTATTAGCGTATAAGTTTCGTCATTTTCTGTTGATAGTGAAGGTGCGATATTTGAGGAATTAATATGTTTCACCCATTTACATTTATCAACTAGCTTATCTCTAGTATACTCATCACATATTTAGGTAATTTCTAATTAAATCTGTTCGCTTTTGGATTTAGTTCCTTTGGTTAAGTTTTGTGTGTTTATATTTGTCATCGGCATATATTTTCTTCCTAGGTCCAATAGCACCCACTTATTCACATTACTGTGTTGTCTGGTAATACCAGCTGTGCTATTGCGTAATGCTCGTCTTCCACCTTCCACCCCAGTAGGGTACATACCCAAAACCTTAGGTTTGCGCCTGTCATCCTCAAAAATGCATACTAGACAGGAATGAATGTAGCAGAACTTACATTACTGACATATAACCGTGACATAGAAGACAAGAGGGCTAATATGGCATGTGACAGACTTTCTAATAACACTGGTCAACAGTGAAATCATTACTGACTTGAAAAGGCCCTAATCTGTAGTATTTTGGTGTGCCGAACACGAATATAACCGTGAAAAATTTGTATTGGCTCTCGTTTTGAAGATATTCATATACCTCATTTTCTATGTTTCACTGTGTAAATTTCTCCAGTAGGACTGCAGCAACATCCGGAATAATGATGTAACATTGCATAATACCATCATGCTCACATCATCCACAGTTGATTGCATCGTTTTCTGATGCAATGCAATACTAATGCCATGCGGCTGCTGAAGTAAGTTGACGTCAGCAGTGTACTATACATGTGTAGGCCTATTATACTAATGCCAGGCGGCTGCTGAAGCTGACGTAAGCAGTGTACTATATAAAGCCCAATCAGATAGGTTCAGCATTTATAATATTTTAGACGTTGTGCGAGACAGTTCAAGCTACTGTTACATAAAACTTATTATTTTATCCATTTACGTACAATAAAGAACAGTAATGCCTCGAAAGTGTGTTAATACCGCGGACAATTTTTGCTATATTTGTGGGGAAGTGACATTTGCCAACCAGAAGAAAAGTATCAATTCTCAAGTGAAGAAGGCATATCATCTTTACTTCGGATGCAAGGTTGGTGACCAAGACAAGCCTTGGGCTCCGCATATATGCTGTGCTACATGTACAACACAGCTTTCACAGTGGTTGAATTGCAAAAGGTCATCAATGCCGTTTGCAGTCCCAATGGTGTGGAGAGAGCCAAGCAACCACCTAAATGACTGTTACTTCTGCTTGGTTCCTACTCTTTCCGGCGGAATAACGAAGCGAAAGAAGTCGAGAATAGTCTACCCAAACATTCCGTCTGCATTGAGACCAGTTCCACATCGTGAGGGACTTCCTATTCCAGAACCTCCAGCAGAATATTCTCTTCATTCATCTGACGAAGACAAAGGTGTGTCGACCTGTTCTTCTCCTGGTCCATCAGCATGCAGTGATCCAGATTTTCACTGTGGTGCATCATCAACCCCACACAGAATAACACAGGAAGAACTAAATGACCTGATTCGTGATTTGGACTTATCAAAGAACAAGGCAGAATTGCTAGGATCAAGACTCCAACAATGGAATCTTCTAGAAGAAGATGTCACAATTACTGCATATCGAAAGCGCCACCAGCAATTGGAGCCTTTCTTCAGAAAGGAAAGTAATCAGATATTCTGTTCCGATATTGAGGGCCTCATGAATGCTTTAAAAATCACTCATGACCCACAAGAATGGAGACTATTTGTGGACTCTTCGAAACTGAGTCTCAAGGCTGTGCTTTTGCACAATGGAAACATTCTTCCATCTATTCCAGTAGCGTATGCTGTCCACATGAAAGAGACATACGATAACTTAAGGCAGCTACTGAATTCCATTGAGTATAACAAGTACAGCTGGCACCTCTGTGGTGATTTGAAGGTAGTTGCCCTTTTAATGGGACTGCAGCAAGGATATACAAAATACATGTGTTTCTTATGCGAGTGGGATAGCCGAGCAAGGGAAATGCACTACATGAGGAAGGAATGGACTCACAGGCAGAATGTAGCCATTGGAGAGAAGAATATCCAACACCCAGCTCTGGTTGAGGCTCAGAAAATCTTGCTACCACCCCTTCACATCAAACTAGGTTTGATGAAGAACTTCGTGAAAGCCATTGACCGGACTTTGCCAGCATTCCGATACCTGCATGAAAAATTCCCTTGACTCAGCGAAGCAAAGATTAAAGAGGGAGTTTTTGTGGGTCCTCAGATTCGAGAGCTTTTCAAAGATGACCGGTTCAACAACTTGCTGGAAGGTGACGCGAAACAAGCATGGAATGCTTTTCGCCTAGTTTCTACAAACTTCCTCGGAAATGTAAGGCAGAAAACTATAAGGAACTAGTAGAAGACATGTTGATGAAGTATAAGAAACTTGGCTGCAATATGTCTCTAAAGATTCACTTCCTTCATTCCCATTTGGATTTCTTTCCTAGCAACTGTGGTATTGTTAGTGATGAACACGGCGAACGTTTTCATCAAGATATCGCAACAATGGAACAAAGATACCAGGGAAAATGGTCCACTACAATGCTGGCTGACTACTGCTGGACACTCCTCAGAGATGCTCCCGAACAGCTGTACAAGAGACAGGCGAAGAAATCTAAGATGTAGTCAATGACTTGATTTTTTATAGGTAGGCTATTACAGTTGACCTTTTACTATTGGAAAGCATTTCGTTATGTAAACATTAATTTCTTGCAGATTACAAAAAAAAACTAGAGCCAATTTTGCAATTTGACTGTCATATTCGTGTTCAGCACATAAAAATTGATAAGAATTGACTAATTTTATTTCAGTAACATGACCTTTGTAAAAATTTGTTGTCCAGTGTAATGAATTATAAGAATGACAACTTTTATCCATATGTATGGAACTAACCTGAAGTGAAAGAGAATGCCATATTTGTTTTAATAGAAAATACCCTTATCATAACAATCACCCCAATGTTTGCGCAGCACAAAAAATGTCTAAAGTATGGATACTTATGCTTTAATTTATATCCATTATGTCATCTATAAATAATCTAACCACTAGAAGATTATCTGACGAATATTTGGACAATCAACAACTTAATTTGCGAACGTTTTCATTCAAATATTAATGTACGGTATTCAGAACAAAGTCAACGCAGGAACTAATAACTGTAAACGCACACAATAAGTTTAAAACTGGTATGTTTTTAGATTGTTGCTGGGGTCCAAGTCTTTTTTTTGGACAGCTTTTTGCATGATTTGTTGTTGTTGTTGTTGTTGTTGTTGTTGTAGGGTTTAACGCCATTTTTCAGCACACGATAGGCTATACATGACGGCCAGTATTAATGGCGGAGGAAAAACCCGGAAAATTCCCGGAAAGAACCACCGACCCTCGAGAAGCTACTGGCAAGCTTTCTCACATACCCACATTGGCCGATTACGAGACTCGAACCCACGCAGACAGACGTGAGATGGCAGTGATCCTTAACGGAGATCGCTTTAGACCAATCGGCCACTCGGGGCCATATTGCATGATTTGTCAGGACGATAGTACTAATGCTAATAATACTTTATTAAACGTCACTCCAGCATAAGTTGCACCTCTCCCAGCGCGTCGTTTGTAATAACTACAGTAAATTAATACGTGGACAGGAGAGTGCAACGTCGTACTTATAATATGTAATCAAGACCTTAAATATATGATTCCCGTTTTGATCAGATCACTTTTCAATAATGATACACTCATATCCTAAACTGAAAATAATGAGCCATTAATTGGCTTTACAAAGTTATGATCCACTCTAATACTAATCATAATGCGTACACTTTAAATGTTTGATCATTTAATTTCTAATAACTTTAGCGTGAAAATAGTAGAATATTGATCCGTGTCCTGGACCTTCAAGAAAAATATCCTAGTAAGCTGGACGACAGAAAATCATGCCGATGAATAAATACATTAAACTGTATTTGATTGTCGCGAATGACGTGAACAATAATGAGCGAAAGAAACGTGGCTTCAGATATATGCATTATTTTGCACTGTAGCATTGACCCTCAGATTCGTAGGCTATGGTTCTTATATTGCTTATACTCATCACAGCCGCATATTAGTTCCTAAGATTTAAAGGTATTAAAAGAACAGGAGTACTGGATGGACGGAAACAAGAATAATATCACCATCTCTTTTCGTGAAAAGGAGTGAAGCAACAAAAGCGAAAGAGAAACAGTGATTAATAATTCGTGTTGTCTTCGTTGTTACGTGCGTGTTTTCATCACTTTACACAGCAAAAAGGAAGGGTGAATTAATATTAAGTTGAAGTCCTGTATGGGAATAATTACGCACGATTGTGTGATGAATGATGTAGCTTTTGAGATACACAATAGACAAATGGATAAACGCACGGGTGGAGAATAAAATTACAGAAAACGAGTTCCGTATTACTTTCACTCGGGTAGTATTTTAACCTGGTAATTTTATTTACTGGCTTTTTAATAGTTCATATTATACAATTATACTGAGCATATGGCAATTGACTGAAATTATTGAACCTCTGTATATTACTTTGGTTCACCATTAAGTTTGGAAACAAGAATCAATACATTCTAGTATTCCATTATTATTAAACAATCTGAACGGGATAAAGTGATGTTCATGATTACCACTTTGGCTGGTGTGTTAAAGTCAACCTGCTTACGGATATTCTTTACAATTACATTCGTCATTGATTCCTGTAATTTGTTGCATTTTAAAGGTTCCTTGATGGCAATTTCTGCATTTCTATAATATCAAGCGAATTTCTGGGTTTATATTAAAACTACCTTACATTCAGTGAAAAGAACGCAACACATATTTCTCTGCCTTATGAAATCATATATAGTGAAATATCTATTTTCGGTGACATTGATATATATAAAAAATATTTCTCTCTCTCTCTCGCATTTCAAGATGAAATTAATAAGCATTTGCAAGAAAACCGATCGTTGTCTACAATTAATTTATCCCCTGGGTCTTCAAACTATGTAAGATATGTTGTTCTTTGTTATGATCTGCCAAACATTGTGGGATTCATGGAAATTTTGATTGGCTCAATGTTCCTTTAACATTCCCAAGCTTTTCAATTTATGGCTAAAATACCAAATTCCTATACTTAAGAGTTATATGTGACGTGTTTACTCCAACAATATGTTAACTACCCTCTCCTCTTTGAATCAGTAAAATAAAAGAGTCTTCAACGATGTTGCCAATCTGCTAAAATTCGATCACTTTCTATTCTAGGTATCGTTCGGGTCTCGTTTCATTATGTTTATCATCTATCTGAAATAAGGATTCAAATAATCCGTAAGGTCAAAAGCAATCTTTTATTTAATTAGACTTCCAATCTTAACTTATTGTTGAATGTGTTATGTATATTTATACCGGAACCAGGTTAATAAGTAATCTTTGTATATTTCAAGTGCCGAATAGGTTGTTGAAGAAATACCAATTTGCCTTTCAATTCAGTGACTCTCTTATTGCTTTAGATACAAATTGTTGAAAACGCATTTACGGATATCTTTTTGGTGGTACAATACATATATAACATATTAACAATAAAATCTGTTAATCCGAATGAACAAAAACACTTTTTCCCACGAATAAAGGATTTGGATGAAATACGTCAATAACATATTCTAATTATATTGTTTTTTTAACACAATCCTCAAAGTAGACCTTTACCACTGTGTCTACTTACATTGGTTATAATTGTAATTAGCAAACGTATTATACGGCCCAGAGAGTTTACTTTCAAGTATGGCGAGCAACATTTAATACTGACAAAGTTTAGAAAATGATTTCACGAGAGTACTGAATTTCTTTGGTGAACTGGAACGATTATATATGACTAATAGTTTTCTGTGGTGTTTTCTGGATAGATAGATGCACATAAGCACATGTATCATATACATCGTTGTTAACCTCTGATTAGATTCCTGCACCACGTTGTATGACCTTGTGTTCTTATACACGTGAATGTGATCACATCACTAAAAGATGAAATAAAAATAACCTTCAGTCAATCAAGAAAATAGCCTATTAGTTATTCACGTCAAAGGCACTATACTGCATTATTATACAGCTTACGCATTGTAATAAACATGTATATGAAGCTTTATTTACTTGAACGTTATTTATGGGTACAGACTGAACTTTGACTGCGACTCCCATCACGATTATATTAAGAGTGACTCAACTGGTTGTGAAGCAGAACGTGCAAAGTGCCAAAATGGGGTTATCGTTCGAATTATACAGCGGAGTGGTATTTTACATTTCTGACATTTCTTGATGACTACGACAAATCGCAAGATATATAAATGAGGATTTTCAATGCTCCTCGTCAGTAGCCCCGAATAAAGATCGAACCTAATTTTTCAAGATGATGACTCTAGTCGTGTGTTTTCTGTATGTAATTCTCCTTGCGATCGTCTCTCTCAGAGGTATGTATTATATTTTTTTTTTTGGTGGCAGGGCGTACATTCAATTTTATATATAGTTTAAATGTATGTTACTTTCGTGTTTATTATTTGAGATATGATACCAACCATTGAAAGTTCATGTGCTATTTCCTTCTTGGTCTACATTCGTTAAATAACTTATGAAATAAAGTGTTAGATTTATCATTCATAGCGATAATGATAATGGTGTTCGGTCTTGCCTCTCAAAAGATTTCTAAGGTCTGTATATATATATACATATATATATATATATATATATATATATATATATATATATATATATATATATATATATATATATATATATATATATATATATATATATATATATATATATATATATATATATATATATATTTGTGTGTGACAAAATGGTATTTAAAATTATATTATTCGGCCACTGTAAATATAAAGTGAAAGTATGGGATAAACATACATTTGTAACATTGTAGAATGCTGTGCAAGAAGCTGTTCATCTTTAACGGTTGAGATTCGATTTTTGAATTTTCAATCTGCACAATGGTTACGCTGCCGGAATGTCATAGTCTCGTCCAAAAGACATGCATGCATTTCTAATCATCTCTCATCACTCATTTTAAATAAGCACAATTATTACTGTTAAAATATATTTAATACCTTTTTTGTTCCTACATTTTCACACCATAAAATGATTTACATCCATATACGTCATGCTCCACTATATTGCGTTTGAGGCATACGCTATAATTTGTGGAAGAAAACACGATCATTTTCCGAACTAGTATCATTGTATGGAAAAGGAATTAAATTTAAAGTTAAATAAACGTTGTTGTTTCGCCAGATATGTTAAGCTCGCCACCGTTCTTCATGCAATGGATAGATCAGTCATGTGGATTCATTTGCCGCAATTATTTTGACGAAATGAAAATATCGTTAATTTTGAAGTAGGGATCTGAGATAGAGTATTTGGTGAATTGCATTATTTAATGCACAATGGATATATTAGTTTCCTCAGGCGCATTCGTCTAAATTGGTGAATGTAAGTACATAACTCCCAGTATGTGAATCTGATGATTAAAATTGTTTTAATCGTTTGCAAAGAAAACATAATTATGGAGACTCAATGTTGTGGAACAATTCTGACAAGCATCTTTACTATATATAATTATTCGTTATGTTTTGGGTAGAACTTTAAATCTCAAATTGTTATTAATTCCATAACACTGATTATGATATTTAGTAGGTTCCAAGCATTGAAGTTTTAAAAGTTCATACATTTATATTCTATTTTGCTATGTATGCCATTTGCATCCGTCTCAAACTACATTAAAAGCAATATATTGCACCTGTTTGAGAGATATCATCATTACTTTGATTTATGTTGATTTAATCAACGTGAAAAAAAAATCTAAAAGAAAACAATAAACTTACCAATTTGCAAAGGTAATCGTGAACAACAACAAAAGGCATTTATAACTTACTCACTCGTCAGGGATGCGAAGATTTCATTCACTCTGTTAATATACATGTGCCCGGAATATATCATAACATCGTTCAAAGGGTAAATATATGCAAAGCCATGTCTGCTTTTAATGAAAATACACTTCGCGGCATGTCATTGAAACAGTGTACATGATATGTATACATATCATGTACACTGTATAAAGATATACTGCAAGATGTATCAATATATATGTTTAATGTTTTGAACAAGTTTTGTACATTTATTCCGTAGGAACAAAACATAACGTTTCATCTACATTCGTTGGCTCTTCTCGAGTAATCTAATATTTGCCATTTTTTGTGTACTTACTTTGAAGCGAAAGAAGTGCAGTCTATAATGAGACTTCGTTTTCATATCATAAGTAAATAGCGCCGAAAATGTTACTTGCAATCCTACAATTAGACGGCAACTTGTTGTGATTTGTTCAGGCATCCAAGTCGCTATGCTACTGAAATTTCTTTTCATGAATACGTTCAACATCCATACTATTTTCTAGGCATCGACGGGGCCTACAACTTCAGGCAGACAACGTCAACCAGTTCATATACAGAAGGTGGAGGCCTGCAAGAATTACGTGAAGATTTCGATGGTATGGACAGCAATGGAGACGGGTATTTGGATTTGAAAGAGTTCAGGTTGGTGCACATCTAGATACATCATACAAATACAAATAACGTTAATTCATTGAATACCTTCGATGTTAGGACAAATTCCTTTGTCATACTTTTAATAGAATGAAACCACTATATAGTGTCACCTTGAACGAAAACGGACATGCAAGTATTGGC
This sequence comes from Sinohyriopsis cumingii, assembly GCA_028554795.2. Lineage (NCBI taxonomy): Eukaryota > Metazoa > Mollusca > Bivalvia > Unionida > Unionidae > Sinohyriopsis > Sinohyriopsis cumingii. The sequence goes on along the minus strand of CM068837.1, from coordinate 53,050,438 downwards.
ATCAAGATAATTTTGATTCACTTCAAGCGTTCTATTTTGCTATTGTGTAATCATCAACGCTTGGGTTAATAGTTTTCACTGCTATTAATGCTAATCACCTGTTGTCCTATTCATAATGTTCGCAACTGTATAATTTGCGATTAGTAAAATTCCTAATTTTGTCATAGCCATCGTTGTTTCGATGGTATTTAGCTTTCACGTGCCCTAGACATTACTTCACAAAGCTGTTGGCATTGCTACTGCAAAACTATACACGGAACTACATTACACTAACACGTTTTTATCTTTTTAGAATTGCAGCATGATGATGTAGATAGTTATCTTAGCCTTCGTATTTGATAGCTTTTTATTTATCACAGATATCTGTATCTTTAGTTGAACTGGTAGACTTACACATGAACTCTGTTATCTATTTGGTTCATATTTTCCGTCCATGGATTTCAAGCTTTGTAATCTTCTACATGTAAACATTATTTCATATTTCATCGCTAACACTTACCGTTAGCAATATATATATATATATATATATATATATATATATATATATATATATATATATATATATAGAGAGAGAGAGAGAGAGAGAGAGAGAGAGAGAGAGAGAGAGAGAGAGAATGAGAGAGAGAGAGAGAGAGCGAGAGAAAGAGAAAGAGAGAGAGAAATAGACGGAGATAAAGCGGTAGAAAATTACAAATATATACGAAAATGAATGGGCTATCCCTAAATTCTACAGGATAATGCTTGCGAATACAAAGCGGAATCGCTATTTGATGCAAATAACACTATCATTCATGATATATAATTTTGTAATTTTAAAATTCGTATTCTATGTATACGTGCTTCTTTCTCCTAGATATGTACCTATCTTCAACAAAATTATACTAGATTGCAACGTACGCATCTCAATGCAATGATCATATATTTTCTTGTAAAAGCCTGAGACGTATTGTGTGTTCATCCGCCTGATCAAACATTATATACATCTGTCATTTTTATTTTAAAGTGCTACTTTGGATGATGATCAATATTCGAGTACAGTAACCGAAAGGTTTACGGCTTTGGACAGTAATGGTGATGAAAAAATAAGCTTTGAAGGTAATATATTAATAGCTGCATGTTTATGAAACACGTCTTCTGCTACGACTACTAATACGTTTCGTTTAGGGAAATGGCACTGTTTTGTACTAACAAAGATAACAACACCCGCTAGTCTCTTTCAGCTTTCACCTAACAAGTTAAATGAGTCAAGTCAATGTCGTGCGTATGCAAAATTGCATTAAAGACTCTTGTCTCTAAAGGTAAATATTTTTCTCATTAACTCTGCATATTTGTGTATCGAGCTGACTTCTATTATAGTTAAAATATTTTGGCATGGTCTTTATTTGATTGGTAGTTGGCCTTCGTCGGTTTCTGATGGTCGTCAAAGAACAAAGAATAACGTGAAAGTAATATTTGTTGGGGTCAGAATAGCGCGGTTCATATTTCTTGTTAGTTTCGTTACTTAAGATACTTGGATGTATATGTGGAAGCCTCATCTGGCTATTATACAAATCGAATTAATTTGCAATTCATTCTTTTGAATGCTATATGTTACATTTGTGTGCACGATTGTAACTTGTCAGTGTCCTGATGAAAATATAATGCTACATAGATAGCTTGTCTCCATGTTTGGAGTCGAAACATTACGATAATACTTGTAAACATTGAATTGAATCTCAGTTTCAGAACATGTAACTTTTATTTGTAAAGTTTACTGTCTACGTGACGTTTGTCATGCGATTCAAAGTCGGTAGAAACTGGACTTTCTTAAAGTTTAGTGCAATGTTCAGTTAATATTATGAAGATTTTCAATTCCTGTTACTGTGACAAGATAACTGAGATGTATATAAGGTTGTTACGTCGGACTTATTCATTTCTTTTTTAACAACACTTTTATGGAATCAGACGTTTAGTTGTGTTCAGTATTTTGGGATCATTGTGAATTTATTAAAGGACATTCCACGTTCTGAGGCGTCAATAATGTTGACAGGTTGGCATGAAAAATGATGCTGAACTGTTAGCACAATCAATACGGGAATTCTTTGGACTCGTGAAAAATATTTACGATCATTTGTAATTTAATTCATACTAATTTTAGATTCCTTTTAAAAAGTTTTAATTTGAATTTTAAGGAAAAAGCGTTTACTAATTTTAATACGCATGCTGGTTTTACTTTTTCTTGTTACTTAGTTTACTGCTATAGATTCGCAAGCCTAGTCGTGATATGTGGTCATTATTAACTATTCCGGTATTATAACAATCTAAGGTAATAACATCTCTGTTTGGCCAATTGAGTTGGATCGTAGTGATTTGTAACATTGATGTATATAGCTACATGTGTCAAAGATCGATGCGGAACGAAGTATATCGAATAATGTTGGATGTCAAATATCGAAGATGAATCTTGCATATTTATATACAAAGGAAAGGACTTTAAACTGTCGATAAGATGGCATCAGATTGTTTTTAATTTGTTGTCCCCTTTCATTTCGTAGCAACTATGTGTTTATCATTATATTACTACCGCTGTCGGAAAGCGGTATTCGTATGTTACCATATGGTTTGCTTTAAATATAAAGATGTTGTTTTGTTCTGCTCTTCATGGCGAAGATTCTTTATTGTTAAGAATCCGGTGCGTGTTTTACTATGTGCGAGTAATATCATGTATCATGTTCCGATAAATGTTCTACTCAATAAAGAACCAGAAATTTAGTGTTACATCCTACAAGCTGAAAAACTACAAAACTATGTTCTGATTTCGGAGTACCATGCGTTTAAATGAGGCTAGATTTTTTTGTCGTCGAGCTTCCTGGTCATAACAGCGTCACTCTTAACGATAGAATGCCAGAACTAGCAGTACAATAAGATCTAAAAGAGATGTTGGGTAATGCCATTTGAATTCAGTGTAAAATATATATAATGTTAAGCCATATCTTGCTATTGAAGTTCATAGTATGGCCAAAACGTTAGCTTTAATCACAATCGCGTTCGGAATTCGCATAAACAAAGCGGAATTGTACAGTACTAACACATGAAAATTGGAACGTCGGCGATTCCCAAGCAAAATGCGTTATAATTTGTAAATATTATCATTATCTAAGATTCGTAGTTACATAACAATATCATTATCACAGTAATGCGATTTCGTTGCTAGATCACGTTATTGGAATAAATCATTTGGATAATGACTCGATACGATGCGTTTCGTAATGATTTCTCGTTTATTATGTTGTCTGGATGAGTCCTCCTCAAGGTCCTTCCCAATTAACAGCGGTTTGAAGCAGGGCTGCGTGCTGTAGCCAACCCTTTTCGGGATCTTCTTCTCCCTGCTTCTGTCCTACGCCATCAGCTCGTCCACTGATGGCATATATCTACACACCAGGTCCGACAGGAGGCTGTTCAACCTGGCATGGCTGTGCTCGTCAGGCAGATGATTTTGTGACCCACACTGAGGAGGCCCTCAAGAGACTGGGATACTTTTGTTTCGCTGATGCCTGTATGCAGTTTGGGCTCACCATCAGCCTGGTAAAGAAAATATCAGCGTGCAAGATACCACCATTCGCCCTTCCGTCAAAATTGACATTGTCACACTGGAAGCAGTCAACAACTTTACCTCCCTGTAATCAACCATTAGCAACGCACTCTCGCTTGATATATAGCTGGACAGAAGTCTTGGAAAGTTAAACATCATCATGGCACGACTAACGAAGAGGATTTGGGAAAACAACGTGCTGACAGAGCACACCAAGGTCCAAGTCTACCAGGACTGCGTTCTCAACACCCTTCTATATGGAAGTGAGACCTAGAGTACCTACACGAGGAAATAGCATCGGCTCAACCCCTTCCATATACGGTGCCTAAAACGCATCCTGAAAACCAGCTGGGAAGACCGTGTCCCACACAGCGAGATCCTGCAGCGTGCAAGTACCCCCAGCATGTACTCCCTGCTGAGCAAACGCCGCCTTCGATGGCTGGGACACGTCCGACAAATGGAGGATGGGACGCTGACAAATGACATCCTATATGGACAGCAGGCCACTGGCACGAGAAGAGTCGGCCGCCCATCACTCCGTTTCAACGATGTGTGCAAGACGGACATGAAGGCATCAACATTTCACCCGAAGGCTGGGAAGTGCTGGCCGAGGACCGAGGCACCTGGAGACGATGGTAAGCAAGGGGAGATCAATCGATGATGCGAGGAGAGGCCAGTTGGCGACAGAGACACGTGAGAGAAGGAAAAACGCGACGTTTGGCAAAACTAACAAACAATATATTAATCCAAGTTAAAAAAGTGAAAATGTAACTTACTATCCCATGTCCAAAATTCTAAAACGCCCGAAATCAATTCCATCAATCGTAAGTGTCTGATGTATTGTACTAATACTACCCATAATGGCTTATAATGCGTTCTAAATGAACAATGATTATTGTTGTAGTTCAAAAAGGTAACTGACCACCTTTCAAATGCAATAAATATTTTATACTTTAATTAAATTATACATGTATACATGCGTAAATGTCTAAACTTCTGATCATAATATCATGCTTATGTATATTTCACTTGAAGTTCGAAGCCACGGAATGTTTTCAAAACCAACTATTTCTACGGAAAATTACTGTAACGTTTCAAATCAAATTCCTCAAAACGTCTTATTTACTTCTTAGGTCATAATGAAAATTTGGTAGGCACACATTTCATTTACACCCCACAATCACATTCATGGAAAATGTCAGGTAGGCACATCGAGGAGTTACACTTATAAGTCATAATTACCCTTTGACTAACAAGCACAATGAAGCTACATATATACTTAACCTTAAATTCAACATATTTGCATGACCTTCTCTCACAATTTCCTATAAACGTGACATAACCACGTCAAAACTCGTCCTTCACTAAATTAATTGTCAGGTTTGGGTCCCTTGGTGATTGAATAATTTATGAAATCTGTCCAAGTGATCTTTCTACTTATCGTTTGTTGATGATGACGTCATGATTGTATCAGTCACAATTATCTGTACCAGATATTATTATGTTCGCATGCCAAATAGTGTAAATTTATATGGACAAGGTCCATCTGGAGTTAGAAATGCTGCAAGTTCGTTTCCCATTTTCACTAACATGCACTATGAAGTCAAATATAGACTTAAGCTTAAATTCATCATATTGACATAAACTTGCTAAAATAAATTGCAAAATATCAATCGTATTGAAATATTTACATTTCGTATGTTGTCTATGATAGCATCTGGTCTTGACATCCAAAATCATCCTCTTGGTGACGTTATTGACTTTTCTATTGTCAGTACATATTTGGCATGTATTATCATTGATGTAAAAGGATACATAGCTTTTAGCCCGAGGAAAATTCTAAAATTAGGATAAAATTAGGATAACAATGGACTATTTTTTAGTTTGAGTTTGAGTGTGAATTCAGGACAGAAAGTAGAAACGGCTAGAAATTAGTGTGTTATTGATTTGCGTCAGGTTTCTTGATACACATTAAGTAATGAAACTTGACATTGTACACGAAACTGATGGAAAATATTTTTGGAAATGACCAAACATCTAGTCAATATATTGAATTTTAGTTTCTACATGGGACATATATATTCTTATATCGTGCCTATGATCACCGAATGGTATGGACATCTAGTCTTTACTGATAATTGTTATCTCATTTCTGTCCGCTTTTGTTCGCATTTATGGCTCGGTCAATAAGGATAATTTGCAAAGGTGCCAGTTGCTATACATGGCTTGTTGATTTTTATTGGTGATTCCGCAGGTTTAATTTTTGACCAGTTATATTGGCCGCAATGCATAGCATATCATGAACTGGGAAATGTCGTCACGTGATGTACGGTGAAATAAATATGCAGTAACTTTTCTAATTTGAACGAAGGTAAGACTTCAGAGATATCTCCTTAATAAACGTTACTGAGAATAAATTTACTTTTGTGTTTTATTCAGAGATACGCAGTGGGTTTGAAAGGTTACTACAAGAAACCGTCACGGAGGGTATCGGAAAGGAAATTGAGAGGACAGCGAGTAAGTGTAGACAAACTATCAATGACGTATATAAAGTACTATTTTGTTCGTCCGTCTACCTCTCGGACTTTATTAAAAGGCGTAAAGTAAAGCAGCTTTACCCACTATCTATGAACGTATTTGCATCAAAGAAATGTCAAGTAAACATTTTTGCCTAATCTGAAATAAGCTCACGTAAATGAAACTTAAACAGGCTAGATGTATGTACTACAATACAACGACATTGCGAGCCCAAAAATATTCATATCATTGATACTATATTTCCAATACCTAAATTCGTGTTGATAGTTCTATAATAATTGAAAACATTGAAATAAACGTTATGGGAACTTCTACATAGCTTTCCTGGGATTATATCTTGAACTGTATAAGTTAGCGTAATTTTATTCCGATGGATTCCAAAGTAAAATAATTTAATTTAATTAACTACTACGAAAATATAATATACACTCTAAAGTTTTTAATAGCGCAATGTGTTTCATACTAGCGACACAATATTATGCAACCTAGTAAATCAAACACATTTGTTCGATTTCAAACCTCTATTTGTTGATCAACATAAATATAAAAAATAATTAATAAAAGATACATTATTATTTTCTCTGGTTTGCATAAATTAGTAATACTATGTGCAGCATAAATATGTTATCTTCGGTGGGTTTTTTTCCGTTGACGAAGTGAACCCCATATCTTGGATGATGAAAATACAAATTATTCTGAGTTTTTTTTCTCCGTCTCTGCTCTGCTGAATATCAAATGGCTGTAATAAAAAAGGAAACATATTCGATGACCGACCCATTAGTGTATGCCTTTGTTTAAGCGTTGCAGATTCTTTCAAATTATTGGAATCCCTAAGTACATGCATAAATAGCCACCTAAAGATATAATATAGCGGACCCAAAATACAGATATACACACAGAAGCAAAAAACTCTTGCGAGGCATTTCGGATTTTGTGTCGAAACTGTGATAATGATAATATTCTCACGCTTGATTTGTTGTTCAGTTATCACATCATCAAGTTCGTCAATGATAAAAACAAATCATCAAAAGGTACAAAGAAATCAACCGTTGATTCATGGACATTCAATAATGTTTGAAACATTTCTTGAAAATGACTGACTACCTTATACCACTGCCCTTCAGACGATCCCATTGTTACCTTCTGAAAACCATATCCAGCAACTGTTCAATTGTGTTTTGACATAGCCATACAAATGATCAATGCACGAAGTGAGTTTCGATATACAGGACTTCGAATTTCATCGGAAATATGCTTGAGAGCTAATTCATAACAGATAAATTATTTTCTCTAGTTCTCACTTTGAGCTCAATCGAAAGTGTTGAGGGTATAATTGCCATAAGAGCAAGGATGGAACCACTGATTTAGCTAAAGGGAACACTAGAAAAACCGGTCCAATTGGCAAAATAGCTAAACTCATCAAGACTGTTAAGAATCTTATCACCGAAACACATAGTCCACTAAACGCTACCCAGAGTTGATTGAGGATGCATTTATCTGAGAAATTGAAAATCGTTGGAAAGGCAATTAATCAAATTAATGTTGCAAAGGCTTCCACCACCAACTGGACTCTTGCAGCAAATAAATCAAAACAACATTGTAATGAAGAAGACTGATATTAAGTCTTTAAAACAAAGATATATTACAATGTTGATATACATCCCGTCTGCTAAATTTTAGGGACCGATGAACCAACACAATGCATAGTAAGTTATGGATGAAGGTGTTATATAGGACATTTTCTATGTTCATAAAGACAAAGATATATATATATATCTATATCTATCTATCTATCTATCTATCTATCTATCTATCTATCTATCTATATATATATATATATATATATATATATATATATATATATATATATATATATATATATATATATATATATATATATTTGACAAAATTGAATACGGTACAACTGCTCTTTTATGTATAAGGTACAACTGTGAACATTTTGTATAAGTCTGTTTTATGTTGTATCTTGAACAGAGAGACCAAGAAGCGACACTAACATACATCTATATTTTCATTTCAGGTAATACATAAGAACGATGCATCATAATAACCAGACAATATTCTTGATTGATAGTGCACTTTTGAAATTTACTTTCCACCATGACATTAACATTGGATAAAGTTAAGAATAACAAGCAAAATAAATGGATTGGTTTGGCTTATCGTTCCATAAATGTATAAAGAAATTTTCTTAACAGATTTGGTAATTATTTCAATTCATGAAGGTTTAGCTGCGTTTTCGTACTAGATTATTCTGGATCATCTTTAACAACCTTACTTGGACACTGTTCAATTAAAAACAGCCACATCAGCAGCAGAAAAATAAATTAGTACTGTGTCCTTCATGTATTAATACAATTAACATCATGTTAAATGTTGAATAAAACGTTGAAAAAATTGCTTGTTTCGATTGAATCAATCCTATTACTACATAAAAATTACAATTACTGTCCTTATTACACAATGGTTATTGGGTGCTCTGCTTGACCTCAAATCCAATAGTTGTCACTAATAGGGTGATAACCTATGCACACGTCATTGATTCGTAAAATACCATATTGGCACAATGTGTGGGTATATGTGTTTGTGTGTGTTTGTGTAAGTGTGTGTGAATATTCAGTTGCGTGATGTGTATACGGTTTTTAAAACGAAATTGTCTTCTGTGTGATACATATCTCGAAACGTCATGAACTACCATTGCAATAACGGTTTTTATCTTCCCATACATTATTATTGCATACTGTAGTCCTATTGATAACATTATAATACAATGTGTCCTTAACCTTATATATTTGAACTACGCTGATACGTTTTAATATATTTAAATGAGTTCTTTGGATTTTTGGAACTAACAATGCTTTATTTAAGCTGTGGATATACAATATAAGGTACGGTTATCTGAAAATAAACTCATTTTGTTTCCATTGTTAATCTCAAATGTTAGTAGTAACAAGATTTTGAGAGAAACGTTTCCAGTAAATACATTAATCACCTCTTACACTGAAATAATATAAACTTCCTGGTTGATGCCATGACTGTCATCTTCCATTTGATTTATTCCATGATTACGTCTAAAATAAAATTACGGATAGAGTGGAAGAAGAGTGATTGTTCGGATAATACTTGGCAGCCCGTCCCTAATAATATGACAGGACAGGCATTTAGAAAGAAGTTATAGCAATCACGTTTTCTACGGATAATATAATAGATGTGATATTGGTAGCGCATTGTGCAAATATTGTGCATTCGACTCAGTGTTGTATACAGGTTAACATCAGTCTAGTGACTATTATCCTCATGCACTATTCTGAAAACGAGATGGGAATCAGTAAACCAAATCCCTTTATGATGATAATGTTATTGTTGCTATATAACTGTCCTTTTTAAAAAATGATAATAATATTGACAAATTTATAACACATTATTTATGATAATCGTTCACGTTCAAATTTTCAAATTGTTTCTATAGTACAGTACCGTCTAGGATTGTGAATTCCTAATATGATGTTGATTAAAACCAACGTTTTGTCTATATTATGAAATAACATTATATGTTTTTTACCGTTTATATATTTAGTTTATTACTAGTGCTGGCATTACATCGATAATGGTGAGACTGTTATAACCAGGAAATCTAGAGGACAAATTAAATCCAGCCTAATTTAACTACTGGTAATATATATACATATTTGATTTATTTGTGGTTATAAGAGGACCATGTGTTCTTAAAGATAAATAATCATGGCGACGTAGAACAGAAGAAAACAAAATCATTTTATTTAACGCGATCCATATTGTAACCTACATGTACCGTTTCCCAACAGCATTAGTAACTTTGTGATAAGCAAAGAGTTACGATGAAATTAAGGGGGACAACAAATTAACATTCATTTGGACTGTTTAAAGTATTTTTCTTTGTATAAAATATACGGCACTGTTCTTCTATATTTGATGTCAATATTATTCGATTCACTTCGATCCGCGACACATGTCACTATCTGCGTCAATGTTTCCGATAAGTACCCTCTTTCGGTTGAAGAGTTACTATCCACTGCGAGCCAACTCAATTGACCAGTCAGAGATGTTCTTAACTTAGCTTGTTACAATGCCAGAATGCTTTCTTGCATGATGTCCACATACGACGACTAGGCTTGCTAATCTGTATTAGTAGACTAAGGAAATGGAGAAAGTAAAACAATATGTTTAGTAAAATCAACAAACACGTTGGTCCCTAGAATACAAATTATAAACTTTAAATGAGCTTAAATGTATTATCAATTAGATTGTTATGATCCTAAAACGTTTACCACGAGTCAAAAGGTGTAGAGCGGTACAAATGAATTCCCGTATTGATAGTATTAATATGACAGTATCCTATTTTATGCAAACCTATCAACATTGTTGGTGCCTCACAATGATGAATGTCCTTGAATGAATTCACAATGATCCCAAAATACGAAACACAACTAAAAAACTGAGTACACTATAGAGATGTTGAAATTGAAGTGAATGACTCCGATATAACAAACTTATATACATCCCCATTTATTTTGTCACAGAAACGTTTTTCGAAAACATAATTTTAAAGAAGCATTACATGAAACCTTAACAAAGTTAAGCTTGTAACGGCTTTCTATTGAATCAACCCGAAAAACATCAGGTAGATTAAACGATTTACAAATGGGAATTCGATGTCCGAAACTGAATGTCAATTAAATGTTTACAAATATTATCTTAAGGTTTGGTCCACAACCATGGAAACAAGTTAGCTATGTAGTATGATGTTTTCGGACGGAAACTTGTCTGTTACAATCATGTACACAAATTTAATATATAGCATTCAAGAGAATGAAACAAAAATTAACTCGACATGTGTAGCAGGCAGCTGAGGCATTTACAATTAGAACCAACTATTGTACGTAATGAAACTAACAAGAAATATCAAACCCACTATTCTAACACCAACAAATATTACTTTTACCTTATTTAATGGCAATGGTCAATGAATAATGTAATATATCCAAGGCTCATAAAGAGACAAACTTTTCTATTTAAGAATCACATATGAATACGCACTGAAACAAAGCTGGATATTTTTTCTTTTCTTTCACCGTAAGAACTGGGAAGTTTTTTTCTTTTTTAAACCATCAGAAACCTCTGAAGGAGAACTAACACTGAAATATGTTTTTGTTTCTTTTTATGTTCATATATTAAAGGTATGCGTTCGTGGACGATACGTTTTACTTTCTCTCGGAACCTATTGATAATATAGAATCTCGATGGAATTTAAAAACCATATCAAAATAGATAAACTATTACAAAAATCAGCTAGATACATCAATAAACAGAGTAGATGAGGGTATAATTTACTTTTAGCGCTAAGAGTCTTACCAATTTGTTTGGAGGCATCTTTTAATGCAATTTTGCAAACCCATGCCATTGGTTTGATTCATTTTATTTGTTCTGTGAAAGCTGAAACGGACTAGAGCATGATGATGTCCTTGTTAGTACAAACATTGCCAATTTTAAAACTAAAAGTTGTATTTGTTGTAGCAGAAAACGTGTTTCACAAACATGCAGATATCAATATATTACATACAAAACTTATTAGAACATTTCCATCCAAGCCTAAAGTCTTGAACAGTTTTTCCTTGACAAGTTTTATGGAAGTCATTTACTGTAGGTTAGAAAGAAAGTCTATTGATTTTGAGGCTAGTTGATCAGAGGTCAAGGTTGCATGACTATGAACATTAAACAAACAGTAACGATTGTTGATACTTAGCAGAAGAAAGAAACCTTTTTATTGTGTAAACAAAAGCAAGTATTAGAACCACATTGTCTTTTAACTTAGAAAATTATTTTCCAAACAACATTCATTTCTGTCATATTTTGGGTTCAAAAGTAAAGATCACTTTGCCACAAACAAGGGTAAATGTGTTTTTAATTAAAAACACCATGATGGCACCACACTATCAAGATGGCTTGCTGTTGTGGGAAGGCAATATAATATAGATGATGAGACTGAAGATGTCAGCACAACCTGAATTATGAAAAGTGTTGTGTACATGATAATTTATATTCTATGCATCTTTCTTGAGCAACTTGTACATATTGATTGCTTGTCATAGGCTTTGCTTTTAGAGCTAAAAGAGTAAAAGCATGGGGTCTGTGATGAATTAGTTGCTGTGGGGTTTAATGTAATTTTTCAGCACATTTTACGCTATACATGGCAGCTAGTATAATTGGTGCACGAAGAACCCGGGAGACCATGAGAAGAACAACTGAACCACGGGAAGCTACTGGCAAGTTTCCTTACATATCCACGTTGGCCAAGCTTTAGACTTGAACCCATGAAGACAGGTGTGATAACAGTGAGTACTTTAAACCACTTCCCAAGGGCCACATGATCAATGGGTTAATGTTGTACAGAATTATGTAAGCCCTGTTAGTCACTGTATACAGATACATTAAACATAGAAAGGGCATGTAATATATAATTCACAGTATACCCTGTTAGTGGCAGTATACATATAGCTTAAGCATAAAGGGGCATATAATATATAATACAAATTATACCCTATTAGTGGCGGTATACAAATATACTAAGTATAATAGGGGGCATGTATTAAATTATCCACAGTTTACCTTGTTTGTTGCTGTATACATATGTATTAAGCATATAGGGTCATGTAATATATCATCCACATAATACCCTGTTAGTTGCTATATATATATATATATATATATATATATATATATATATATATATATATATATATATATATATATATATATATATATATATATATATATATATATATATATATATATATATATATATATATATATATATATATACAGATGACTCCACTTAACTGCACATCGGTTAACTGCACACTCCGGATAACTGCACGTAGTCACTCCGGTCTCGTTTTTTCCTAGTGCTTTTCAATGGGAACAAATTTCGGATAACTGCACTTCGCTTAAATGCACACTCCGGATAATAGCACGATAAATGTTCTGCCCGTGGCACATTATTCATTACAATTTTACTCCGGTTAACTGCACAATCTATAGTCAGAATCAGTTATTGCCAGTCCACTGCTGTAGCGCTTCAAATAAGCCGACAATTAAGCCGGTAAATGTTACTCTGTAAATGATTGACATGTAAAGGACGCCATAGGTGGTAGATACATGTATATTCCCAAACACCAGGAAGCAATAGCATGGGAACAATCATATGTTGGAATAGATGACGGTCTTCAGACAGAAGATGAAATCGACGACTCAACCATCGTTGCAGTTCTTACAGAGACAAAACAAGAAGAAAATGACGAAAGAAGTGATGACGACGACGCAGTAGATGGCCAGGTTTCATCTAAAGTCGCTATTCAGTCGTTCCTGAATTTACACTGATTCATGGAGCAGAGAGAATGTGAGCTGTTTGAACCGTTTTACAAAATAGAGTCGGCAATTCACCAACCTATTAGTAAAACTTGTGTGCAGACATCAATTGCCGATTTCTTTCGGAAATCGTCAATTTCATTGTGTTTGATTTAAGAATATGACGTTAGTGCTGTTCATTGTAGACTCTTGTTTCATTTAAGTAAACGTTGAAAGAGTGGATTCTAATCATCTGTTTACGTTATTCTTCAGCTATATTCGTGCCATGCTGATTTAAAGCTGTACTGTACCGTACTTCGGTTAACTGCACACTCCGTTTAACTGCACGGTCTCGTGGCGGGCCCGAGACTGTGCAGTTAAGCGGAGTCGACTGTATATATATATATATATATATATATATATATATATATATATATATATATATATATATATATATATATATATATTAAGCATATAGTGTCATGTAATATGTCATCCACAGTATACCTTGTTAGTGGCTTTATACAGATATGCAAAGCATATTATGGGGCATGTCATATATAATTCACAATATACCCTGATTGTGGCTGTATATTGGCTGACTGTGTGATCATGTAAGTGGAGATTACTAATGAAATGTTGGAGTATTTAAATTCTTAGCTAAAGGTTCAATCAATCCAGAATGTTTTGAGATCACATATTTTTTTATCAATCAAAAACCTGTTCAATCAAGGTAATAAATTGCAGTTTGATAAGTGATAAATATACTTTACATTGACTTCTTTTCACTGTCATTCACATGGCTGTTTGTGCCATTATTAGACGAAAGCTGACATTCTTAATGCAGTTGATTTTCTTCTTGCTAATGAAAAGGTCAGAAGAAGGATTAGAAGAACCACAAACAATATCACTTATTAATTGCTAATTGGTATATTATCAATCCCTTCAACGGACACTTGATTGCTTGAATTCATGGAATAGGTATCTGTTTATATTAAAGACATGAAGTAAAATGACAATAAATGTGACTCTCTTATTAATTGCTAATCAGTGTAGTATCAATCCCTTCAATGGACTCTTGTTTGCTTGAAGTCATGGAATTAGTATCTGTTATTTTAAAAACAAGAAGAAAAATCACGAAAATGGGGCACTTATTCATTGCTAATTGGTATAGTATCAGTCCATTCAAGGGCCACTTGTTTACTTGAAGTCATGGAATAGGTATCTGTTATTTTAAAGACAAGAAGAAAAATCACAATAAATGTGGCACTTATTAATTGCTAACCACAGCAGAACTGCTGTTCTCTCTACAAATTTATATTTTATTTGTATATCCTTCCCAGTGTATGCTTGTGCCATACTTTGTGTAGACTATTAATTGTTTGTCAGTTATGAATAGAATTATTAAGCTTCTATATATGAATGCACAATCCAGTGTTGTTTTGGTTCCGTCCTATTTGTCACTAGAACTTAATCCAATAATAGTTTTATGTATTTTTATGTCATTTGTATTCTTTATTGTGTGACATGTATTCTATATTCAGAGTAGGAAATTTGCATATCAGTGACATGACTGATTTGCTGGAACATTTTGTTTAGGAAACAAATGCTGGTTAAAAAAAGAATATGAATGCTTATGTTCATGTGGAACATTTTCCTTTTCATGGAGGGGTGGGACCATTATCAAATGATCATCAACGACTTTTAAGCTAATTCTCAATCAATTGTCAACCTATTTTTTCTTAATCATTATACAAAATAATTAAGCTACAGCTTCATTATCGTACAAGGAGCATTTAGTTTCTCTAAAAGTAAATTAAAACATTGACAACGTGCAGCAACATAGACATAAAAAATAATATTTCTTGAATGGCATGTTCAATTTTATGATATGCAAGTACATTTCTTAATGAACGCTCCGGTGGCTTTGTGGTTAGAGCATTAACCTTGGATGCGGGAGGTCATGGGTTCGATCCCCGTTCGGGTCAACCCATAGGCTTCAAAAAATGCTACTTACAGCTGTCTCACTTGGCTTTCAGTATTAAAAGGTTAGTGTTAGGATTGGTCATTCTGGTTTCAGGATAATGTGTCTGGGTGGGACATGATACTGCATGTCTATGGCATGATGCCTGAGTGCTTGATATCACTATAAACTGCAACACTGCAGACGTTGTAGCGAAATGACTGGACGATTATAAAAGCTACTTTGAAAATCCATATCACAGACACTCAAATACACATTTCATAATACAATTTGGAAACAAATCTAGATATATATTTCAGGTCATTACAGCAATGTACATATTTCAGGTCATTACGGCAATGTGCGTATTTCAGGTAATTACACCAATTTACCTACTTCAGGTCATTACAGCAATGTACCTATTTCAGGTCATTACAGCAATGTGCGTATTTCAGGTCATTACACCAATTTACCTACTTCAGGTCATTGCAGCAATGTGCCTATTTCAGGTCATTACAGCAATGTAAGTATTTCAGGTCATTAGAGCAATTTACCTATTTAAGGTCATTACAAAAATGTACCTATTTCAGGTCATTACAGAAATGTACCTACTTAGGTCATTACTGCAATGTACGTATTTCAGGTCATTACTACAATGTACCCAATTCAGGCAATTACAGCAATGTACATATTTCAGGCAATAACAGCAATGAACGTATCTCAGGTCATTACAACAACGAACCTATTTCAAGTCATTAAAACAATGTACGCATTTCAGGCAATTACAGCAAC
Organism: Sinohyriopsis cumingii; assembly: GCA_028554795.2. Classification (NCBI taxonomy): domain Eukaryota; kingdom Metazoa; phylum Mollusca; class Bivalvia; order Unionida; family Unionidae; genus Sinohyriopsis; species Sinohyriopsis cumingii. Next base: position 53,034,170 of record CM068837.1, on the reverse strand, counting down.
GTACCTATTTCAGGTCATTATAGCAATGTACCTATTTCAGATCATTACAACAAAATACTTATTTCAGGTCATTACAGCAATGTATTTACTTTTAGGTCATTACTGAAATTTACCTACTTCACATCATTATATAAATTTACCTATTTCCGGTAATTACAAGAATGTACGTATTTCAGGTCATTACAGCAATGTGCCTATTTCAGGTCATTACAGCAATATACCTATTTCAGGTCATTACAGCAATATACCTACTTCAGGTCATTACAGCAATGTAAGTATTTCAGGTCATTACATCAATGTTGATATTTCCGGTCATTACAACAATGTAAATATTTCAGGTCATTACAACAATATACGTATTTCAGGTCATTACAGCAGTGTACGTATTTCAGGTCATTGCAGTAATTTACCTATTTCAGGTCATTACAGCAATTTACCTATTTCAGGTCATTATAGCAATGTCCCTAATTCAGGTCATTACAACAATGTACGTGTTTCAGGTCATTACAGCAATATACCTATTTCAAGACATTATAAAAATATACGTATTTCAGGTCATTACATCAAGGTACCTATTTTTGGTCATTAAAACAATGTACGTATTTCAGGTCATTACAACAATGTACCTATTTCAGGTCATTACAACAATGTACCTATTTCAGGTCATTACAACAATGTACCTATTTCAGGTCATTATAGCAATTTACCTATTTCAGGTCATTACAACAATGTTCGTATTTCGGGTCATTACATCAGTGTTTGTATTTCAGGTCAGGATATAACATCCATTTACCTCTTTCGGGTAATAACATACTTTTGCACAATTGCATTATTTCAAGGGAAATTGTTCATAGGCACATATTCATTTATATGTTCATCACCTACTTAGATATGCAGGAAAACATCAATTTTGCTTTTTGTCTTTACCTATATTTGTTTTAATATTTTGAACATTTTATACGTTTTCTTTAATACATTGTAAGAAAGATTAGAAGATTTAGTCGCGTAAACTTTTGCACATGTTTATATGCTTATATAGTTGAGTTAAATGATTTTTATGTCATTATATAACCTTTTCAAATTTCAAGTTTTGGTAGGCACTACATAGCCAGGTTTTTTATTTAAAAGCTGATAAACCACATACATACATCCATATATATATATATATATATATATATATATATATATATATATATATATATATATATATATATATATATATATATATATATATATATATATATATATATATATATATACATATATACATGTATACATACATACATGCGTGCATACATACATGCATACATGCCTAAATGCATGCATACATTCCGAGCTACCTACCACCATTCGACCTACTACATTCCTACATACATACATACATACATATTTATATACATACTTATATACACGTTTACACGCATATATACATACATACAAACATACATACATACATACATAAACACACACACACACATACATACATGCATACCTACATACATACATACATATATACATACATACATACGTACGTACATACATGCATGCATGCATACATACATGTATTCATGCATCCATACATACATACATACATATATGCATACTCATATACACGTTTACATACATACATACATACATACATGCATAAACACACACACACATACATACATACATGCATACATACATACATGCATACATACATACATGAGTACGTACGTACATACATGCATGCATGCATACATACATGCATACATGCACACATACATACATACATACATACATAAATACAGTATCTTTAAAAGTTTCATTATAACAATAAGTAATAGGTGTATAATTACAACGTAACCCTGTGTCACCAACTAGTGTGAAGCCATTATCTTTACCGGCCACTGCCATCTCACCTCTGTCTTGGGCTCAATGAATGTGAGTATGTGAGAAAGTTGCCAATGGCTTATCACGGGTCACTGGTTCTTACGAGGCATTTACCTTGTTTGTTCTTCCACCAGTTATGAAGGCCTCAAAATAGCATATCATGTGGTGAAAAATGATGCTAGCCCCAAATGAATAACAACATCTATAACTCAGACAGGGTCACTAACCTATCAAATATGCAACATTTGAAAGCAATCTGCATGATATCGTCTTGTACATGACTGGTGATGGTAAGATTAATCACTGTTAAACACCTATTGTCAATTCTATCACTGATGGAGTTTATTAATGTTATTTAAGCAATCTGCGAATACATTTTAAAATAGTTTTACAGAATTGTTTGAAATACGTGTCTATTCAAGGGTTGCAAGGATATTCAGAGGAAAAAATATTGTTTACCTGGAGAAAGAAAATGATTATTAAAGAGGATATTATTATTATTATTATTATTATTATTATTATTATTATTAAAAGTACTAGAAGTAGTAGTTTATTACACAGCATATTAAGATTATTAATAATTGTACTAGTATACTATTTATAACTATTGTCTGAGAATAGATATAGAACGGACCAATCAGATTGGTCTCTTTATATATATATATATATATATATATATATATATATATATATATATATATATATATATACATATATATATATATATATATATATATATATATATATATATATATATATATATTTATATATATATATATATATATATATATATATATATATATATATATATATATATATATATATATATAGATATATATATATATATATAGTCAAATAATACATTATATGATTAAATACTTAGAAGGCAAGATTAATATTTTGATTAAACACATTTCTCTGAGGAGCTATGCATATGGATACCAGTACATCTGCAAAGGTGGATTGTATTATCACTGCAAACTTAACGTAATTTTTGTTTGAATATTCAAATATATATGTCCACTATAAATGTGTTACAATGCTTTTTACTTTTCGGATCTTTCAATAATGACTTTGAATGTAGAAAAAATGGGAAAGAATTCCCATGACAATTGTTTTCTTTTTCTTCTTACTGGTAAATTAATTTTTGTTACAAAAAATGAAATGCCCAATAAAAGCAATATATTAAAAATGCATTGCATCGCATAATTGTATCATCATTATTACAATTAAATGCCATGTACGTTAATATAGATTAAACAGACTATGCTCTTAAACTGGCTTCCACAATATCTGCAAAACTTGAAATCACCTATGAATTAAAGTTCATGAACACTTTTCGCTATGACCTATTCTGATACGTATGTGAAACCTTTGTTTGCGTGGCAGAGATTGTTTTGTGCTTTTATTCGTTAAGCACCGAAATAGGGTACTAGGTGTTATATAGAGTTCATGTGACATCAGTACATAATCATTCAATTATACTTTAATGACGTGAATACGCCATTTTACCCTTCTTCTCTTAACACACACACACACACACACACACACACACACACACACACCCACACATATATATATATATATATATATATATATATATATATATATATATATATATATATATATATATATATATATATATATATATATATATATATATATATATAAATAAATATATATAATGACACACTAATTGCTTGTCAGTGATTTGTTTTATTGATAAATCGCTGATACAAATTAGATTTTTCATTACTTCGGCATTATGAAAGGAAGAGAGGATCATTTACATATCAGACAATTTAACCATGCCAATTAAAATAATGCTTAGTAAAAGTTAGATTTCTCATTACGTGATTACTAATGGAAGTGAGAATCATGCCAATATCAGACACTACAAAGAAAAGAAATATCGTAATTGCTGTTGTGATGTCTTTCCCGGCCATAATTTTCTCAGTGTAATATTTATGACACCATGTTTTATTTTTTTTCACACAGAATGCTAGCCACAAAATATAAATGCCATGAAACGTTTTTCCAAATTGAAAATATCAAGACAACTTGAAGACATGATTAAATCTGTAATATGTGGTGCGAGAATTCCTTAGTGCTGCATTGGTAACGTCTTATTTAATCTTTACATCGAATAATTGGAGGCAAAATTATATAGTTATATCCCAATACATATGTCTGCATTTGAATGAATTATCCATGTTAAACACTTCATGGCACATGAGTAATGCGTTGCTGTGCCGGAGTGAGATTTTTAACCGTCAGGTTTTCACGACATAAACTGACAGGAGTGAAAATACTTAAATTTGTTTAACAAAAAGATGAAAGGTTTCCATATTTGACTCGTAGGAGATATATCTTTTGTTAAATTCAAACGTATTGGCTGGCAATATGAACTGTATAACAGTTTAAAGAAATATTTTCTATTTCTGAATCCCTCGTGATGCCTTTTTATCCATGTATTTTCTGTTGAGTTTGGCGATTGTTCACGGAGAAACGAGAAGGAGTAACTTAGTTATACTTGCGAATTCACATCGAAATAGCGCATCAACAAACAATTCACGCCTTTATTGATTTTCAACTCGAAAAGTTTGCAACTGGAGGCTGACATATTTTCTTTCTCTCTGTGTGGTTAATATGTTGACACCTCGACTAACTTATCGTCCAGAAATAACTTCAATTTCTTTGTTAAAATGTCATCAGTGTCTGTTGAGAGCCATGGAACAATCGTAACACTGTTTTACCCCAGTGACCTACTAGAATTAGTTCTCTCCGAAAGTCCAGCAATTGATTGCCTAAGATAAATTAAATACTCCTAAATAAATGTTATAAATGTTTACAAAATACAGGTCAACATGAAAATGTGCTACTTTCAATCTGAATATAATACAGCCTCACTATAATACCTCTATCAACCCTCCCATGTGGCTTGAACTGAAGTAGCTTGAACAGGTAACGACATTTCAGTGTGTCACAACTAAACGACAATGTAACTACATCACTCAGATGCAAACAATGTGCCCATCCTTCAGTCAGCATGTAAATAAATCACTTGGACTCTCTTCTTGTAGTTCGTATGTGAATATGCAGGTTTACATCAAAATTAGACAAAGGTTGTGCCATATGATGAAAGGTTGCACTGCCAAGCTGGTTCAGCGTGACCCAATTACACCGTGAGTTTGTGAGCTGATTTAATATTTCCCTCGGACAACTGTAGGTGAAAATATATGGTCTATTGGCATATTGTGGTTATTAACTTTTTTCAATTTTAGAAATATAGAATGTGAAGTAAAAGCAATTATGATCTAAGAAACAAAATGTAACATGGAACTAACACTGTCCGTATGTTGTGATATAAAATAGCACTACTGGACATTATCATTGTTATTTAAACCATGGACTGTAAGTAAGAAACACCTAGAAAAAACGTCATGAAACCATAACCTGAAAATGGTACTGAATATATAAGGAAAATAACCATAAATGTCCTTTACTGTCTGCACGCATACATGAATGGAGAGAAAGTGACTGGTAAAACCAATATACACCATAGAGTCTAAATTTTCTCTATCTGCTAAGTTAGCTGTGAAGTTTCATACTAACAGGGCTACATATGATAATGAACAAAATTGTAAGAGTTATTTCCCTTAAATGGTTTGTAAACAGTGAAGCATTCACACATTTTGTTTTGATTTTAGGAAGATTTTGTTGGAATCCTATATTCTGAAATGTCTAGGTTAATTAGAAGCATTAGTCGATAGTCTGCAGTCTCTTCCATGCCATAAAAGTAGCTACAATGGGAACTATGAATGATGGGCAGGTGTATAAAATCAGCCAGAACCCGTGTATTGATTGCTGCTTTATTACATTGGTCTTAGGAGTAATAACATGGCAGGTGCAGCAACATTAGCTGCTCTGCAGTCATCCATACATGAATGTAGGATTACAGCATAAAGAACTACTGTGCAGTCACCCATAGCCAAACGTATGATTCTGGCAGCCAGATATACTGTGCAGTCACCCATTCCTGGATGTAGGATTCCAGCATCAAGAACAACTGTGCAGTCACCCACAGCCAAATGTAGGATTCTGGCAGCCATATATATTGTGCAGTGACCCATACCTAAAATGTAGGGATCTAGATATAAACTTCAAATATAAAATAAATTGGCATGCTCTATGTGCTTGGAAAAACATGTGGAAAGAGAACTACAAACTTACACTTCAGAACTTTGAAAACATTAATCCGACATTAGAGTATCATTCCTTATATGGAACATATCGTAGTGATAAAGTGGTATTATGTTACTCACATAGAGGACATAAACCCTTGCCCCATGCATATCTGACATATAGGACACATAATTGTCCAATGCATATATCTCATATAATACATATATCCTTGACCCATGCATACATCACATGTAAGACACATATATTTGACCCAATTCCTCACATATATGACACACATACTTGTCCAATGCATACCTCAGATTTAGGACATACATCCTTGACCCATGCATACTTTGCATATATGAAACATATAATTGACCAATCCCTGATATATCAGACACTCATATTTGACCAATGCATACCTCATATATATGACACATACTTGACCAATGCATGTCTCACATACAAAACACACAAACTTGGTCAATGCATACCTCACATACAGACCACATATACTTGATCAATGCATAACACATATATTATGGAGACATACATGGGTAATGAACATGATGTACATGATGCAAGATGCTCAATGTGCATACCTTGCTAGGGTCAACATTTATTGGATGATATTCATGTTGACAATATTGGCAGAAGTATTTGGTTGTGAAGTCGTGTCATATTGTTGAAGTTGTACCTTCAGAGTAAATCATGGACATTTTTACTTTTTTTGTTTGGACTTTCAGGTGATTGACTCATCAGAACTTTTTGCTAAAGAATTTTTTGAATTTTCTGCAATTTTAATATTTGAGTAAAGCATTGATGACACAATTGAACCAAAATCACATAACCCAGACAAAAGAAAATCCTGGCTTACAGAAGTAAACCAAAATCATATAAGACTGGCGAATAAAAAACCTTTGCTGGCAGAGGTAAACCAACAACCATATTAGCTAGGCAAATTAAAAACCGTGCTGAAACAAGGATATCAAAATTACATAACAGAGGCAAATGGAAAATGTTGATGACACAAGTAAACCAAAAACCTTATAGGTTAGGTAAATGAAAAAATTGCTGGCACAAGTAAACAAAACCATTTAAGCTGGGTATGTGAAAAACCTTGCTGACATTGATAAACCAAAGTCATATAAGCTAGGTAAATGAAAAGTCGTACTGAAACAAGTAAACCAAATCATATAACCTAGGCTAATCCATTGTTTTTAGCAGATACCAGTAAACCAAACCCATATAAGCTGGGCAAGTGAAAAACTTTGCCGACACAAGTAAACGAAAATCACATAACCTCCGCAAATGAAAAGCCAAGCTGACTCATCATGCAAACCAAAACCATACAAGCCAGCAAATGGTAAACCTTGCAGACGCAAGTAAACCAGAATCACATAACCCAGGAAAATGAAAATTCTTTCTGACACATGTAAACCAAAGCAATAAAAGCTGAGCAAATGAAACTTCATGCTGACACAATTAAACAAAAAACATCTATGCTAGGCAAATGAAAATCCTTGCTGACACAAGTAAACCAAAACCACATAATCTAGGCAAATGAAACGCCTTGCTGACACAAGTAAACCAATATCACATCAGCTACACTAATGAAAATCTCTGCTGATACAAGCAAACCAAAACCATTTAAGCAATGTTTTGTATTTAAATGATGATAAACCCGATACGTACATACATATATACATAAATTCATACATACATACATACATACATACATACATACATACATACATACATACATACATACATACATAGATACATACATGCATACATACATACACACACAAACACACACACACACATACATATATACATACATGCATACATACATACATACATACATACATACATACATACATACATACATACATACATACATACATACATACATATATATATAAAGGGTCCTGAATGGCCGAGTGGTCAAAAGCGCTCTCCGTTACAGATCACTGCCTTCTCACTTCTGTCTGCGCAGGTTCTAGTGTCGGATTCAGCCAATGTGGGTATGAAAGAAAGCTTGCCAGATTCTTAACGTGGGTCGATGGTTCTTTCCAAGGTTGTATCTGGTTCTTCTTCCATCATTAATAGTGGCCGCCATGTGTAGCCTATCGTGTGGTGAAAAATGGCGTTAAAATAACAACAATAACAGCAAGCATACATACATACATACATACATACATACATACATACATACATACATACATACATGCATGCATACATACATGCATACATACATACATACCTACATACATATATACAAACATATATCCATACATACATACATATATACATACATACATACATGCATACATACATACATACATACATACATACATACATACATACATACATACATACATACATACATACATACATACATACATAAATACATACAACCTGAAGAAAAACATATCTGGAATCGACATATTATTGATATTATTCAAAACCATGAAGAAACTACCTGGAGAGCAAATATGGAACTAAGGGGTGATTTAATTCACTTCAGAAACATTCATTTGGACTTAAAACCAAGTAATATATGGTTTCTTGGTAAATTTCCATCCATGTTATGGCCTCTCTCTGAAGTAATGAATCTATATATCATGCCTGTTGGTAAAGTTATGGCATGCAAACTCTGTGGAAAAGAGACTGACGACAGAGCGAAACATCTTATTTTAACCTGCGAAATGCTGCTTGAGGAACGAAACGTTTTCTTTGAGAGAGTGATTGACTCTTTAGAAGTGAGAGACGGGGTTAACTTATTCAATCAAGAAGACGATATATTGTTGGAGACACTTCTTGGAAGCAGGGTTGACTGCATGTCGTCTATTGACGATGACGTATCAGATAGGCTCATGTTGGTGACCGCAAACAGCTTAGCTTCATTCTACAATAAAATGTGTGCCCTACTATCAACTAACATGCCCTAACATGATATTAAAAGTAAGTAGTAAATTAACATTAAATATAGACAATTAAAATCCAAAGTCGTCTTGTCAAATCCGCAAATTTTGTTGTATGACAGCTGTTTGTGTGTGTGTTTATGTATTTGTTTATGTATTTGTTGATGTTTATTTCCAAGAGATTTCTATAGGGTTTTCTGCATTTATATATCTCATTTTGTAAATGCATTAGTTGACGATGTATATATCATGCTTGCGTTCTCGTCTATGATGTGTCTAATAATCCTATGATATGTATAATATGTATCTTAGCAACCTGATATACTCTTTGTTGAACAGGTAACTAAGTCATTTAGACAGTCAGTCATAGATAAATGAATGCACGCACGCATACGCGCATACAAGTATATATATGCATAAATACATGCGTCATATGAAGAAAAAAGAAACTACATATAGAATTACATTGTTATAAGTTTTTCATTTCATTTTCGTTACTATCTCGAACTTAATGTTAAGCACATAACACTATAGACGTATTAACTTTTCGAAATATTATCATCATCACGCAACTGTTAAAAGATTAGTGCCTTGCTCGCCAAATGACTGCAGATTTGCATAATTGCAGGCATTGCGATATTTCGTTTTGTCAATACGGTAGCTGACACAGCATTACTATTGTATTTTTGTCAATTTTCTGTTTTATTTTATGATCTTTTAATATCATGAATTTGTTTATTCTGATGTAATCTCTTTTTTAAGAGGAAATAAAGTCAGTCAGTCAGTCAGTCAGTCAGTCAGTCATACCTACATACATATATACAAACAAATATCCATACATAAATACATACATGCATACATACATCCATCCATCCATCCATCCATCCATCCATACATACATACATACATACATAAATACATACATATATACAAATATACATACATACATACAAATATACATACATACACACATACATGCATACATACGTACATACATACGTTCATACATTCATACATACATACATACATACATACATGTATACATACATACATACGTACATAGATAAATAAATATATATTTACATACATACATACATACATACATACATACATACATACATTCATACAAATATACATGCATACACACATTCATACATACATACATGCATACATACATATACGTACATACATACATGCATACATACATATATACATACATACATATGTACATAGATAAATGCATATATACATACATACATACATGCAGACATACATACATACATACATGCATACATACATACATGCATACATACATACATACCTACATACATAGATACATAAAAAGAATATGTTTATAAGTTTCATTATAACAATAAGTAATAGGTCTATACTGTACTAGTAGTAGTTTACAATTTATAGCTATTGTCAGAGTTTAAATATAGAATGGACAAATCATATTAGTATATATATATCTATATATCTATATATATATATATATATATATATATATATATATATATATATATATATATATATATATATATATATATATATATATATATATATATATATATAAAGGCCAGAAAAAATTGTCACATAATACATTATATGGTAAATACTTAGAAAGCAAGATTAATCTTTTGATTAAAGACTTTTCTCATTGTGTGTCTGGGGAGCTATACATGCATATGGATACCAGTGCATCTGCCAAGGTGGATTATATAATCACTGGCAAACTTAACGTATTTTGTGTTTGAATATTTAGATATATATGTCCACTATAAATGTGTTACAATGCTTTTTACTTTTCGAATCTTTCAATAATGTCTTTGAAGATAGAAAAAATGAGAAAGAATTCCCATAACAATTGTTTTCTTTTTCTTGTTACTTTTAAATTAATGTTTGTTACAAAAAATGAAAAGCCCAATAAAAGCAATATATTAAAAATGCATTGTATCGCATAATTATATCATCATTATTACAATTAAATGCTAACTACGTCAGTAGAGATTAAAAAGACTGTGCTCTTAAAATGGCTTCCACAATGTCTGCAAAACTTGAAATCACCTATGAATAAATTTAAACATGAGTTCATGAACCCTTTTAGATATGACCTATTCTGATATGTATGTGAAATCTTTGTTTGTGTGGCGGAGATTGTTTTGTGTTTTTATTTGGTAAGCACTGAAACAGGGTACTAGGAGTTATGTAGGGTTCATGTGACGTCAGTAAAAAATCATTCAGTTATACTTTACTGACGTGAATACGCCATTTTCCCATCTCATCTTAATACATACATACATACATACATACATACATACATACATACATACATACATACATACATACATTCGTAGATACATACATATATAAAGTTATACATACATACATACATATATACATACATACATACATACATTCATACATACATACATACATACATACATACATACATACATACATACATACATACATACATACATACATACATACATACATGCATACATATTTAAATAGATACATACATAAATAAATGCCCTGAGGGGCCGAGTGGTCTAAAGCGCTCTCCGTTAAGGATCGCTGCCATCTCACTTCTGTCTGCACAGGCTCGAGTTTTAGATTCAGCCAATGTGGGTATGTGAGAAAACTTGCCAGTAGCTGTTCGTGGGTCCGTGGTTCTTTCCAAGGTTTTTCCGGGTTCTTCCACAACCATTGATACAGGCCACCATGCATAGCCTGTCGTGTACTGAAAAATGGCGTTAAAACAACAACAATAACAACAATAACACCAAACATACATACATACATACATATATACATACATGCATACATGCATACATACATACATACATACATACATACATACATACATACATACATACATACATACATGCATGCATGGATACATACATACATACATACATACATACATACATACATACATACATACATACATACATATGTACTCACACATACACACATACATACATAGATTCATATATATATATATATATATATATATATATATATATATATATATATATATATATATATATATATATATATATATATATATATACTTTGATAAATATTGTCAGATAATACATTATGTGATTAAATACTTAGAAAGTAAGGTTAATCTTTTGATTAAACAGATTTCTCATTGTGTGTCTGGGGAGCTATAACTGCATATGGATACCAATGCATCTGCCTATGTGGACTCTATAATCAATGGAATCTTAATTTGTTTTGTTGAATATTTAAATATATATGTCCACTATAAATGTTTACAATGCTTTTTAATTTTCTGATCTTTCAATAATGACTTTGAAGGTAGAAACAATGAGATATAATTCCCATGAAAATTATTTTTTTTTGTTTTGTTACTGGTAAATTAATTTTTGTTACAAAAAATGAAATGCCCAATAAAAGCAATATATAAAAAATGCATTGCATCGCATAATTATATCATCATTATTGCAATTAAATGCCATGTAAGTCAATAGAGATTAAACGGACTGTGCTCTTAAACTGGCTTCCACAATGTCTGAAAAACTTTAAATCACCTAATAATAGAATTAAACATGAGTTCATGAACCCTGTTAGATATGAACTTTTCTGATACGAATGTGAAACCTTTGTTTTCGTGGCGGAGATTGTTTTGTGTTTATATTCGGTAAGCACTGAAACAGGGTACTAGTAGGTTATGTAGAGTTCATGTGACATGAGTACATAATCATTCAATTATATTTTACAGACGTGAAGACGCCATTTTATCCTTCTCCTCTTAAGACACACACACATACACACACACACACAAACCCCCCATATATATATATATATATATATATATATATATATATATATATTTATTTATTTATTTATTTATTTCTATAATGACACGCTCTTTGCTTGTCAGTGATTTGTTCTATTGATAAATCACTGATATAAATTAGATGTTTGATTACGCCGGCATTATTAAGGGAAGACAGGATCATTTGCATCTCAGACAATTTAACCATACCAATTATAATTATTGCTAACAAAATTTTAGATTCATCATCACGACGGGATTATGAATAGAAAAGAGAATCATGCCAATATCAGACACTACAAACAAAAGATATATCCTAATTATTGTTCTGATGTCTTTCCCGGCCTTAATATTCTCAGTGTAATATTGATGATACCATGTCTTATTTTTTTTCCACACAGAATATTACCCACAAAATACAAATGCCATGAAACGTTTTTTTTAATTTGAAAAATATCAAAACAGCTTGAAGACATGATTAAATATATAATATGTGGTGCGATCATTCATTACTGTTGCATTGGCAACGTCTTATTTAATCTTTACATCGAATAATAGGAGGCAGAATGATATAGGTATATCTAAATACATATGTTTGCATTTGAAGGAATAATCTATGTTATATACTTCATGGCACATGCGTAATGCGCTGCTGTGCCGGAGTGAGCTTTTTAGCCATCAGTTTTTCACGACCTAAAATGACAGGAGTTAAAATACTTAAATTTGTTTAACAAAAAGATGAAAGGTTTCCGTATTTGACTCGTAGGAGACATATATTTTGTTATATTCAAACGTCTTGACTGGCAATATGAACTGTATAACAGTTTAAAGAAATATATGTTATTTCTGGATCCTTCGTGATGCTTGTTATTTTCATGTATGTTCTATTAAGTTTGGTGTTTGTTCACGGAGAAACGATAAATAGTAACTTAATTATGCTTGAGAATTCACATCAAAATAGCGCATCAACAAACAGTTCACACCTTTATTGATTTTGAACTCGAGAAATTTGCAACTGGAGGCTGACACATTTTCTTTCTGTCTGTGTGGTTGCCATGATGATATCTGGACTAACTTAGCGTCCAGAAATAAAACCAATTTCTTTCTTAAAATGTCATCAGTGTCTGTTGAGAGCCAGTGAACAAACATAACACTGTTTCACCCCACTGACCTATTATAATTATTGCTCTCCGAAAGTCCAGTAATTGATTACCTAAGATAAATTAAATACTCCTAAATAAAAGTTATAAATGTTTACAAAATACAGGTCAACATAAAAATGTGCTACTTTGAATCTGGATATAATGCAGCCTCACAATAATATCTCTATTAGCCTTCCCACATGGCTAGACCTGAAGTTGATTGAACAGGTAACGACATTTCAGTGTATCACAACTAAACGATATTGTAACTGCATCACTCATATGCACACAATGTGCCCATCCTTTAGTCAGCATGTAAATATATCTCTTGGACTCTCTTCTCTAGTTCGTATGCGAATATGCAGGTATACATAAAAATTAGACTATGATTGTGTTATATGATGATAGGTTGCACTGCCAAGCTGGTTCAGCGTGACTCAATTACAAAGTGAGTTTGTGAGCTGCTTTAATGTATCCCTCTGACAAGTGTAGGTGAAAATGTATGGTCTATTGACATATTGTGGTTATTAACTTTTTTTCAATTTTAGAAATACAGAATGTGGAGTAAAAAATATATGATCTAAGAAACAAATAGTTACATGCAACTAACACTGTCCGTATGTTGTGATATAAAATAGCACTACTGGACATTATCATTGATATTGAAACCATGGACTGTAAATAACAAACACCTAGAAAAGCGTCATGAAACCATAACTTGAAAATGGTACTGAAATTATAAGGAAAATAACCATAAATGTCCTTTACTGTCTGCACGCATACATGAATGGATAGAAAGTGACCGGTAAAACCAGTATACACCATTGCGTCTACATTTTCTCTGTCTGCTAAATTAGCAGTGAAGTTTCGTACAAACATGACTACATATGGTAATGAACTAAATTGTAAGAGTTATTTCCCTTAAATGGTTTGTATCCATTGAAGCATTCACACTTTTTGTTTTGATTTTAGGAAGATTTTGTTGGAATCTTATATCCTGAAATGTCTAGTTTAATTAGAAGCATTAGTCGATAATCTCCAGACTCATCAATGCCATAAAGGTATTTACACTGGGAACTGTTAATGATGGGCAGGTGTATAGAATGTGCCAGAAGCCGTGTATTGATTGCTGCTTTATTACATTGGTATTAAGAGTAATAACATGGCAGGTGCAGCAACATTAGCTGCTCTGCAGTCATCCATACATGAATGTAGGATTACAGCATAAAGAACTACTGTGCAGTCACCCATAGCCAAACGTATGATTCTGGCAGCCAGATATACTGTGCAGTCACCCATTCCTGGATGTAGGATTCCAGCATCAAGAACAACTGTGCAGTCACCCATAGCCAAATGTAGGATTCTGGCAGCCATATATATTGTGCAGTGACCCATACCTAAAATGTAGGGATCTAGATATAAACTTCAAATATAAAATAAACTGGCATGCTCTATGTGCTTGGAAAAACATGTGGAAAGAGAACTACAAACTTACACTTCAGAACTTTAAAAACATTAATCCGACATTAGAGTATCATTCCTTATATGGAACATATCGTAGTGATAAAGTGGTATTATGTCACTGCCATAGAGGACATAATCCCTTACCCCATGCATACCTGACATATAGGACACATAACTGACCAATGCATATATCACATATAATACATATATTCTTGACCCATGCATACATCACATGTAAGACATATATATTTGACCCAATTTCTCACATATATGACACACATACTTGTCCAATGCATACCTCAGATTTAGGACATACATCCTTGACCCATGCATACTTTGCATATATGAAGCATATAACTGACCAATCCCTGACATATAAGACACTCATACTTGACCAATGAATACCTCATATATATGACACATACTTGACCAATGTATGACTCACATATAAAACACACAAACTTGGTCAGTGCATACCTCACATACAGACCACATATACTTAATCAATGCATAACACATATATCATGGAGACATACATGGGTAATGAACATGATGTACATGATGCAAGATGCTCAATGTGCATACCTTGCTAGGGTCAACTATAATTGGATGATATTCGTGTTGACAATATTGGCAGAAATATTTCGCTGTGAAGTCATGTCATATTGTTGAAGTTGTACCTTCAGAGTAAATCATGGACATTTTTACTTTTTTGTTTCGGTTTTCAGGTGATTGACTCATCAGAACTTTTTTGCTAAACTTTATTTTTGAATTTTCTGCAATTTTAATATTTGAGTAAAGCATTGATAACGCAATTAAACCAAAATCACATAACCCAGACAAAAGAAAATCGTTGCTTACACAAGTAAACCAAAATCCATAAAATATGAAACTGAATATTCGTGCTTACGCAGGTAAACCAAAACCATATAAGACTGGCAAATGAAAAACCTTGCTGGCACATGTAAACCAAAACCATATAAGCTAGGCAAATTAAAAACCGTGCTGAAATAACAGAGGCAAATGCAAATTTTTGCTGACACAAGTAAGCAAAGAACCTAATAAGTTAGGCAAAGGAGAAACCTTGCTGGCACACGTAAACCAAACCATATAAGCTATTCAAATGAAAAGCCTTGCTGACTCAAGTAAACTAAGACCATATAAGCTGGGTATGTGAAAAACCTTGCTGACACAGACAAACCAAACCCATATAAGCTGGGCAAATGAAAAGTCGTACTGAAATGAGTAAAGCAAAATCACATAACCTAGGGAAATACATTGTTTTGGCAGACCCCAGTAAACCAAACCCATATAAGCTAGGCAAATTACAAACTGCGCTGACACAAGTAAACAAAAACCACATAACCTAGGCATACGAAAAGCCTTGCTGAAACAAATCAACCAACATCACATCAGCTAGGCTAATGCAAATCATTGTTGATGTAAGCAAACAAAAACCTTATGAGCTACGCAAATGAAAAGCCTAGTTGACTCATCATGCAAACGTTTATCATATAAGCTACTCAAATGGTAAATAATGCAGACGCAAGTAAACCAGAATCACATAACCTAGGAAAATGAAAATTCTTGCTGACACATGTAAACCAAATCTATAAAAGCTGAGCAAATGAAACTTCATGCTGACACAATTAAACCAAAACATTATATGCTAGGCAAATGCAAATCTTTGCTGACACAAAAACAGCAATACCACATAACCTATTCAAATGAAACGCCTTTCTGACACAAGTAAACCAATATAACAACAGCTAGGCTCATGAAAATCTTTGCAGACACAAGAAAACAAAACCTTTTAAGGTAGGTTTCGTACTTGTATGCTGACAAGCCTGATGCATACATACATACATACATACATACATACATACATACATACATACATACATATATACACACATGCATACATACATACATACATACATACATACATACATACATACATACATACATACATACATACATACATACATACATATATACATACATACATACATACATACATACATATACAAATAGATACATACATACATACATATGTAAGGGGACCTGATAGGCCGTGTCGTCCAAAGCGCTCTCCTTTACGGATCACTGCCATATCACTTCTGTCTGTGCAGCCAATGCGGGTATGTGAGAAAGCTTGCCAATAGCTTATCCTTGGTCGGTGGTTTCTTTTCAAGGTTTTCCCATGTTCTTCCTACACCATTAATACTGGCCGCCATGCATAGCCTATCGTGTGCTGAAAAATGGCGTTAAAACAACAAAAATAGTAACAATAACACCAAATGTACATACATACATACATGCATACATACATACATACATACATACATACATACATACATACATACATACATACATACATACATATACATGCATACATACATACATAATATGAGGCAGAATGATATAGTTATATCCCAATACATATATCTGCATTTTAAATAATTAGAAATATGTACTGTATAACAATTTAAAGAAATATATTTTATTTCTGGATCCCTCGTGATGCCTCTTTATCCATGTATTTTCTGTTGAATTTGGTGATTGTTCAAGGAGAAACGATAAAGAGTAACTTAATTATACTTCCCAATTCACAGCCAAATAACGCATCAACAAACAATTCACGCCTTTATTGATTTGAACTCGAGAAATTTGCAACTGGAGGTTGCCATACTTTCTTTCTCTCTTTGTGCTTGCCATGTAAACATCTCGATTAACGTAGCGTCCGGAAATAACTTCAATTTCTTTCTTAAAGTGTCATCAGTGTATGTTGAGAGACAGGGAACAATTGTACCATTGCTTCACCCCAGTGACCTATTAGAATTATTTCTGTCCGAATGTCCAATAATTGATTGCCTAAGATAAATTATATACTCCTAAGCTATCACCTTAGAGAAGTATAATAAAATAACTAGGTCTAGGTATGCTAAGTTCTTTAAAACACGGATATAGTTAGTAGAAAAATAGAGAACAAAGTTATCATCGAAATTATTCAGCATCTGAGTAACGAAAGAATGCCCACTCTCTTGCGTCTGTACTTGTGTGAATTTGTTCTGTTTTCATTTGTAGTATATACTGTTGTCTTCTTCTTGTGCGTTATAACCATGATATATTCTATTTGCATAATATAAATATATAATTAACTATTTCTATGAGATACAGTTAGACATCTAGGATCTAGATCGTTTCTGCTTACTATGTAACATTTATTCTTCGTGATCTTCTTCTTGTAATCATCTGTAACATTTTCTTCTTTTTTGTTCTCTTTACCATATGGAAAATACGTATACTTGACTGATCACTATTTTAGCTACCTCTCGTTATTTTCGTGATTCCGTTTTTCATCTCCTTTGATACTTTATCCGGGCAAATATAAAGTTTAATTCGCCGCGACTAACATCGTAACGCTTATTACCATAATATCTATATCTCCAAGAGTAACGGAGTTACTTATGACATCATTTATAGACTCATCACGTTTCAAACGTGTATTATTGTCACCTTCCGAAGTAAAGTTGCACGAAAACCTTTCAAAGTCAGAGATACAAATTCCTCTTTGCTATTTCTGTTACTCCAAAATTTAGAAATGAGTAACTTGTATTCTTCTTTCGTCCTGACATCTCTGATATATTTGCTCTTATGAACTAAATCATTCTTTATATTGCTAATGTTTATTAGCGTATAAGTTTCGTCATTTTCTGTTGATAGTGAAGGTGCAATATTTGAGGAATTAATATGTTTCACCCATTTACATTTATCAACTAGCTTATCTCTAGTATACTCATCACATATTTAGGTAATTTCTAATTAAATCTGTTCGATTTTGGATTTAGTTCCTTTGGTTAAGTTTTGTTTGTTTATATTTGTCATCGGCATATATTTTCTTCCTAGGTCCAATAGCACCCACTTATCACATTACTGTGTTGTCTGGTAATACCAGCTGTGCTATTGCGTAATGTTCGTCTTCCACCTCCCACCCCAGTAGGGTACATACCCAAAACCTTAGGTTTGCGCCTGTCATCCTCAAAAATGCATACTAGACAGGAATGAATGTTGCAGAACTTACATTACTGACACATAATCGTGACATAGAAGACAAGAGGGCTAATATGGCATGTGACAGACTTTCTAATAATGAATTATAAGAATGACAACTTTTATCCATATGTATGGAACTGACCTGAAGTGAAAGAGAATGCCATATTTATTTTAATAGAAAATGCCCTTATCATAACAATCACCCCAATGTTTTCTCAGCACAAAAAAATGTCTAAAGTATGGATACTTATGGTTTAATTTATATCCATTATGTCATCTATAAATAATCTAACCACTAGAAGATTATCTAACGAATATTTGGACAATCAACAACTTAATTTGCGAACGTTTTCATTCAAATATTAATGTACAGTATTCAGAACAAAGTCAACGCAGGAACTAATAACTGTAAACGTACTCAATAAGTTTAAAACTGGCATGTTGCTAGATTGTTGCTGGGGTCCAAGTCTATTTTTGGACAGCTTTTTGCATGATTTGTTGTTGTTGTTGTTGTTGTTGTTGTAGGGTTTAACGCCATTTTTCAGCACACGATAGGCTATACATGACGGCCAGTATTAATGGCGGAGGAAAAACCCGGAAAATTCCCGGAAAGAACCACCGACCCTCGAGAAGCTACTGGCAAGCTTTCTCACATACCCACATTGGCCGATTACGAGACTCGAACCCACGCAGACAGACGTGAGATGGCAGTGATCCGTAGCGGAGATCGCTTTAGACCAATCGGCCACTCGGGGCCATATTGCATGATTTGTCAGGACGATAGTACTAATGCTAATAATACTTTATTAAACGTCACTCCAGCATAAGTTGCACCTCTCCAAGCGCGTCGTTTATAATGACTACAGTAAATTAATACGTGGACAGGAGAGTGCAACATCGTACTTATAATATGTAATCAAGACCTTAAATATATGATCCCCGTTTTGATCAGATCACTTTTCAATAATGATACACGCATATCCTAAACTGAAAATAATGAGCCATTAATTGGCTTTACAAAGTTATGATCCACTCTAATACTAATCATAATGCGTACACTTTAAATGTTTGATCATTTAATTTCTAATAACTTTAGCGTGAAAATAGTAGAATATTGATCCGTGTCCTGGACCTTCAAGAAAAATATCCTAGTAAGCTGGACGACAGAAAATCATGCCGATGAATAAATACATTAAACTGTATTTTATTGTCGTAAATGACGTGAACAATAATGAACGAAAGAAACGTGGGTTGAGATATATGTATTATTTTGAACTGTAGCATTGACCCTCAGATTCGTAGGCTATGGTTCTTATATTGCTTATACTCATCACAGCCGCATATTAGTTCCTAAGATTTAAAGGTATTAAAAGAACAGGAGTACTGGATGGACGGAAACAAGAATAATATCACCATCTCTTTTCGTGAAAAGGAGTGAAGCAACAAAAGCGAAAGAGAAACAGTGATTGATAATTCGTGTTGTCTTCGTTATTACGTGCGTGTTTTCATCACTTTACACAGCAAAAAGGGAGGGTGAATTAATATTAAGTTGAAGTCCTGTATGGGAATAATTACGCACGATTGTGTGATGAATGATGTAGCTTTTGAGATACACAATAGACAAATGGATAAACGCACGGGTGGAGAATAAAATTACAGAAAACGAGTTCCGTATTACTTTCACTCGGGTAGTATTTTAACCTGGTAATTTTATTTACTGGCTTTTTAATAGTTCATATTATACAATTATACTGAGCATATGGCAATTGACTGAAATTATTGAACCTCTGTATATTACTTTGGTTCACCATTAAGCTTGGAAACAAGAATCAATACATTCTAGCATTCCATTATTATTAAACAATCTGAACGCGATCAAGTGATGTTCATGATTACCACTTTGGCTGGTGTGTTAAAGTCAACCTGCTTACGGATATTCTTTACAATTACATTCGTCATTGATTCCTGTAATTTGTTGCATTTTAAAGGTTCCTTGATGGCAATTTCTGCATTTCTATAATATCAAGCGAATTTCTGGGTTTATATTAAAACTACCTTACATTCAGTGAAAAGAACGCAACACATATTTCTCTGCCTTATGAAATCAGATATAGTGAAATATCTATTTTCGGTGACATTGATAAATATATAAAATATTTTCTCTCTCTCTCGCATTTCAAGATGAAATTAGTAACATTTGCAAGAAAACCGATCGTTGTCTACAATTAATTTATCCCCTGGGTCTTCAAACTATGTAAGATATGTTGTTCTTTGTTATGATCTGCCAAACATTGTGGGATTCATGGAAATTTTAATTGGCTCAATGTTCCTTTAACATTTCGAAGCTTTTCAATTTATGGCTAAAATACCAAATTCCTATACTTAAGAGTTATATGTGACGTGTTTACTCCAACAATATGTTAACTAACCCCTCCTCTTTGAATCAGTAAAATAAAAGAGTCTTCAACGCTGTTGCCAATCTGCTAAAATTCGATCACATTCTATTCTAGGTATCGTTCGGGTCTCGTTTCATTATGTTTATCATCTATCTGAAATAAGGATTCAAATAATCCGTAAGGTCAAAAGCAATCTTTTATTTAATTAGACTTCCAATCTTAACTTATCGTTGAATGTATTATGTATATTTATACCGGAACCAGGTTAATAAGTAATCTTTTTATATTTCAAGTGCCGAATAGGTTGTTGAAGAAATACCAATTTGCCTTGCAATTCAGTGACTCTCTTATTGCTTTCCATACAAATTGTTGAAAACGCATTTACGGATATCTTTTTGGTGGTACAATACATATATAACATATTAACAATAAAATCTGTTAATCCGAATGAACAAAAACACTTTCTCCCACGAATAAAGGATTTGGATGAAATACGTCAATAACATATTCTAATTATATTGTTTTTTTAACACAATCGGCAAAGTAGACCTTTACCACTGTGTCTACTTACATTGGTTATAATTGTAATTAGCAAACGTATTATACTGCCCAGAGAGTTTACCTTCAAGTATGGCGAGCAACATTTAAGACTGACAAAGTTTAGAAAATGATTTCACGAGAGTAATGAATTACTTTTAATGAACTGGAACGATTATATATGACTAATAGTTTTCCGTGGTGTTTTCTGGATAGATATATACACATAAGCACATGCATCATATATATCGTTGTTAACCTCTGATTAGATTCCTGCACCACGTTGTATGACCTTGTGTTCTTATACACGTGACTGTGATCACATCACTAAAAGATGAAATAAGAAATAACCTTCAGTCAATCAAGAAAATAGCTTATTAGTTATTCACGTCAAAGGCACTATACTGCATTATTATATAGCTTACGCATTGTAATAAACATGTATATGAAGCTTTATTTACTTGAACGTTATTTATGGGTACAGACTGAACTTTGACTGCGACTCCCATCACGATTATATTAAGAGTGACTCAACTGGTTGTGAAGCAGAACGTTCAAAGTGCCAAAATGGGGTTATCGTTCGAATTATCCAGCGGAGTGGTATTTTACATTTCTGACATTTCTTGATGACTACGACAAATCGCAAGATATATAAATGAGGATTTTCAATGCTCCTCGTCAGTAGCCCCGAATAAAGATCGAACCTAATTTTTCAAGATGAAGACTCTAGTCGTGTGTTTGCTGTATGTAATTCTCCTTGCGATTGTGTCTCTCAGAGGTATGTATTATATATTTTTTTTTTTTGGGGGGAGCGTCCATTCAATTTTATATATAGTTTAAATGTATGTTACTTTCGTGTTTATTATTTGAGATATGATACCGACCATTGAAAGTTCATGTGCTATTTCCTTCTTGGTCTACATTCGTTAAATAACTTATGAAATAAAGTGTTATATTTATCATTCATAGCGATAATGATAATCGTGTTCGGTCTTGCCTCTCAAAAGATTTTTGTAAGGTCTGTATATATATATATATATATATATATATATATATATATATATATATATATATATATATATATATATATATATATATATATATATATATATATATATTTGTGTGTGACAAAATGGTATTTAAAATTATATTATTCGGCCACTGTAAATATAAAGTGAAAGCATGGGATAAACATACATTTGTAACATTGTAGAATGCTCTGCAAGAAGCAGTTCATCTTTAACGGTTGGCATTCGATTTTTGAATTTTCAGTCTGCACAATGGTTACGCTGCCGGAATGTCATAGTCTCGTCCAAAAGACATGCATGCATTTCTAATCATCTCTCATCACTCATTTTAAATAAACACAATTATTACTGTTAAAATATATTTAATACCTTTTTTGTTCCTACATTTTCACACCATAAAATGATTTACATCCATATACGTCATGCTCCACTATATTGCGTTTGAGGCATGCGCTATAATTCGTGCAAGAAAACACGATCATTTTCCGAACAAGCATCATTCTATGGAAAAGGAATGAAATTTAAAATTAAATCAACGATATTGTTTCGCCAGATATATTAAGCTCGCCACCGTTCTTCATGCAATGGATAGATCAGTCATGTGGATTCATTTGCCGCAATTATTTTGACGAAATGAAAATATCGTTAATTTTGAAGTAGGGATCCGAGATAGAGTATTTGGTGAATTGCATTATTTAATGCACAATGGATATATTAGTTTCCTCGGGCGCATTCGTCTAAATTGGTGAATGTAAGTACATAACTCCCAGTATGTGAATCTGATGATTAAAATTGTTTTAATCGTTTGCAAAGAAAACATAATTATGGAGACTCAATGTTGTGGAACAATTCTGACAAGCATCTTTACTATACATACTCATTCGTTATGTTTTGGGTAGAACTTTAAATCTCAAATTGTTATTAATTCCATAACACTGATTATGATATTTAGTAGGTTCCAAGCATTGAAGTTTTAAAAGTTCATACATTTATATTCTATTTTGCTATGTATGCCATTTGCATCCGTCTCAAACTACATTAAAAGCAATATATTGCACCTGTTTGAGAGATATCATCATTACTTGGATTTATGTTGATTTAATCAACGTGAAAAAATCTAAAAGAAAACAATAAACTTACCAATTTGCAAAGGTAATCGTGAACAACAACAAAAGGCTCAGAGCTACATTTTATAACTTACTCACTCGGCAGGGATGCGAAGATTTCATTCACTCTGTTAATATACATGTGCCCGGAATATATCATAACATCGTTCAAAGGGCAAATATATGCAAAGCCATGTCTGCTTTTAATGAAAATACACTTCGCGGCATGTCATTGAAACAGTGTACATGATATGTATACATATCATGTACACTGTATGAAGATATACTGCAAGATGTATGAATATATATGTTTAATGTTTTGAACAAGTTTTGTACATTTATTCCGTAGGAACAAAACATACCGTTTCATCTACATTCGTTGGCTCTTCTCGAGTAATCTAATATTTGCCATTTTTTGTGTACTTACTTTGAAGCGAAAGAAGTGCAATTTATAATGAGACTTCGTTTTCATATCATAAGTAAATAGCGCCGAAAATGTTATTTGCAATCCTACAATTAGACGGCAACTTGTTGTGATTTGTTCAGGCATCCAAGTCGCTATGCTACTGAAATTTCTTTTTATGAATACGTTCAACATCCATACTATTTTCTAGGCATCGACGGGGCCTACAACTTCAGGCAGACAACGTCAACCAGTTCATATACAGAAGGTGGAGGCCTGCAAGAATTACGTGAAGATTTCGATCGTATGGACAGCAATGGAGACGGGTATTTGGATTTGAAAGAGTTCAGGTTGGTGCACATCTAGATACATCATACAAACACAAATAACGTTAATTCATTGAATACCTTCGATGTTAGGACAAATTCCTTTGTTATACTTTTCATAGAATGAAACCACTATATAGTGTCACCCTGAACGATAACGGACATGCAAGTATTGGCATCAAGATAATTTTGATTCACTTCAAGCGTTCTATTTTGCTATTGTGTAATCATGATCATCAACGCTTGGGTTAATAGTTTTGACTGCTATTAATGCTAATCACCTGTTGTCCTATTCATAATGTTCGTAACTGTATGATTTGCGATTAGTAAAATTCCTAATTTTGTCATAGCCATCGTTGTTTCGATGGTATTTAGCTTTCACATGGCCTAGACATTACTTCACAAAGCTGTTGGCTTTGCTACTGCAAAACTATACACGGAACTACATTACACAAACTCGTTTTTATCTTTTTAGAATTGCAGCATGATGATGTAGATAGTTACCTTAGCCTTCATATTTGATAGTCTTTTATTTATCACAGTTATCTGTATCTTTAGTCGAACTGGTAGACTTACACATGAACTCTGTTATCTATTTGGTTCATATTTTCCGTCCATGGATTTCAAGCTTTGTAATCTTCTACATGTAAACATTACATTGCAACGTACGCAGCTCAATGGAATGATCATATATTTTCTTGTAAAAGCCTGAGACGTATTGTGTGCTCATCCGCCTGATCAAACATTATATACATCTGTCATTTTTATTTTAAAGTGCTACTTTGGATGATGATCAATATTCGAGTACAGTAACCGAGAGGTTTACGGCTTTGGACAGTAATGGTGATGAAAAAATAAGTTTTGAAGGTAATATATTAATAGCTGCATGTTTATGAAACACGTCTTCTGCTACGACTACTAATATGTTTCGTTTAGGGAAATGGCACTGTTTTGTACTAACAAAGATAACAACACCCGCTAGTCTCTTTCAGCTTTCACCTAACAAGTTAAATGAGTCAAGTCAATGTCGTGCGTATGCAAAATTGCATTAAAGACTCTTGACGCTAAAGGTAAATTTTTTTCTCAGTAACTCTGCCTATTTGTGTATCGAGCT
Source organism: Sinohyriopsis cumingii (assembly GCA_028554795.2). Lineage (NCBI taxonomy): Eukaryota > Metazoa > Mollusca > Bivalvia > Unionida > Unionidae > Sinohyriopsis > Sinohyriopsis cumingii. The sequence goes on along the minus strand of CM068837.1, from coordinate 53,007,800 downwards.
GATTTCTATTATAGTTAAATATTTTGGCATGGTCTTTATTTGATTGGTAGTTGTCCTTCGTCGGTTTCTGATGGTTGTCAAAGAACAAAGAATAACGTGAAAGTAATATTTGTTGGGGTCAGAATAGCGTGGTTCATATTTCTTGTTAGCTTCGTTACTTAAGATACTTGGATGTATATGTGGAAGCCTCATCTGACTATTATACAAATCGAATTAATTTGCAATTCATTCTTTTGAATGCTATATGTTACATTTTTGTGCACGATTGTAACTTGTCAGTGTCCTTCTGAAAATATAATGCTACATAGATAGCTTGTCTCCATGTTTGGAGTCGAAACATTACGATAATACTTGTAAACATTGAATTGAATCTCAGTTTCAGGACATGTAACTTTTATTTGTAAAGTTTACTGTCTACGTGACGTTTGACGTGCGATTCAAAGTCGGTAGAAACTGGACTTTCTTAAAGTTTAGTGAAATGTTCAGTTAATATTATGAAGATTTTCAAATCCTGTTACTGTGACAAGATAACTGAGATGTATATAAGGTTGGTACGTCGGACTTATTCATTTCTTTTTTGACAACACTTTTATGGAATCAGATGTTTAGTTGTGTTCAGTATTTTGGGATCATTGTGAATTTATTAAAGGACATTCCACGTTCTGAGGCGTCAATAATGTTGACAGGTTGGCATAAAAAATGATGCTGAACTGTTAGCACAATCAATACGGGAATTCTTTTGTACCGATTTGGACTCGTGAAAAATATTTACGATCATTTGTAATTTAATTCATACTAATTTTAGATTCCTTTTAAAAGTTTTAATTTGCATTTTAAGGAAAAGAGCGTTTACCAATTTTAATACGCATGCTGGTTTTACATTTTCTTGTTACTTAGTTTACTACTATAGATTCGCAAGACTAGTCGTGATATGTGGTCATTATTAACTATTTCAGTATTATAACAATCTAAGGTAACAACATCTCTGATTGGCCAATTGAGCTGGATCGTAGTGATTAGTAACATTGATGTATATAGCTACATGTGTCAAAGATCGATGCGGAACGAAGTATATCGAATAATGTTGGATGTCAAATATCGAAGAAGAATCTTGCATATTTATATACAAAGGAAAGGACTTTAAACTGTCGATAAGAAGGCATCAGATTGTTTTTAATTTGTTGTCCCCTTTCATTTCGTCGCAACTATGTGTTTATCATTATGTTACTACCGCTGTCGGAAAGCGGTACTCGTATGTTACCATATGGTTTGCTTTAAATATAAAGATGTTGTTTTGTTCTGCTCTTCGTGGCGAAGATTCTTTATTGTTAAGAATCCGGTGCGTGCTTTACTATGTGCGAGTAATATCATGTATCATGTTCCGATAAATGTTCTACTCAGTAAAGAACCTGAAATTTAGTGTTACATTCTACAAGCTGAAAAACTACAAAACTATGTTCTGATTCCGGAGTACCATGCGTTTAAATGAGGCTAGATTTTTTTGTCGTCGAGCTTCCTGGTCATAACAGCGTCACTCGTAACGATATAATGTCAGCACTAGCAGTACAATAAGATCTAAAAGAGATGTTGGGTAATGCCATTTGAATTCAGTGTAAAATATATATAATGTTAAGCCATATCTTGCTATTGAAGTTCATAGTATGGCCAAAACGTTAGCTTGAATCACAATCGCGTTCGGAATTCGCATAAACAAAGCGGAATTGTACAGTACTAACACATGAAAATTGGAACGTAAGCGATTCCCAAGCAAAATGCGTTATAATTTGTAAATATGATCATTAGCTAAGATTCGTAGTTACATAACAATATCATTATCACAGTAATGTGATTTCGTTGCTAGATCACGATATTGTAATAAATCATTTGGATAATGACTCGATACGATGCGTTTCGTAATGATTTCTCGTTTATTATGTTTTCTGGATGAGTCCTCCTCAAGGTCCTTCCCAATTAACAGCGGCGTGAAGCAGGGCTGCGTGCTGTCGCCAACCCTTTTCGGGATCTTCTTCTCCCTGCTTCTGTCCTACGCCATCAGCTCGTCCACTGATGGCATATATCTACACACCAGGTCCGACAGGAGGCTGTTCAACCTGGCATGGCTGTGCTCATCAGGCAGATAATCTTGTGGCCCACACTGAGGAGGCCCTCAAGAGACTGGGATACTTTTGTTTCGCTGATGCCTGCATGCAGTTTGGGCTCACCATCAGCCTGGTAAAGACAAATATCAGCGTGCAAGATACCACCATTTGCCCTTCCGTCAAAACTGACATTGTTACACTGGAAGCAGTCAACAACTTTACCTCCCTGTAGTCAACCATCAGCAACGCACTCTCGCTTGATATATAGCTGGACAGAAGTCATGGAAAGTCAAACACCATCATGGCACGACTAACGAAGAGGATTTGGGAAACCAACGTGCTGACAGAGCACACCAAGGTCCAAGTCTACCAGGACTGCGTTCTCAACACCCTTCTATGTGGAAGTGAGACCTAGAGTACCTACACGAGGAAATAGCATCGGCTCAACCCCTTCCATATACGGTGCCTAAAACGCATCCTGAAAACCAGCTGGGAAGATCGTGTCCCACACAGCGAGATCCTGCAGCGTGCAAGTACCCCCAGCATGTACTCCCTGCTGAGCAAACGCCGCCTTCGATGGCTGGGACACGTCCGACAAATGGAGGATGGGACGCTGACAAATGACATCCTATATGGACAGCTGGCTACTCGCACGAGAAGAGTCGGCCGCCCATCACTCCGTTTCAACGATGTGTGCAAGACGGACATGAAGACATTAACATTTCACCCGAAGGCTGGGAAATGCTGGCCGAGGAACGAGGCACCTGGAGACCATGGTAAGCAAGGAGAGATCAGTCGCTGATGCGAGGAGAGGCCAGTTGGCGACAGAGACACGTGAGAGAAAGAAGAACGCGACGTTTGGCAAAACTAACAAACAATATATTAATCCAAGTGAAAAAAGTGAAAATCCCATGTCCAAAATTCTAAAATGCCTGAAATCAATTCCATCAATCGTAAGTGTCTGATGTATTATACTAATACTACCCATAATGGCTTATAATGCGTTCTAAATGAACAATGATTAATGTTGTAGTTCAAAAAGGTAACTGACCACCTTTCAAATCCAATAAATATTTTATACTTTAATTAAATTATACATGTGCACATGCGTAAATGTTTAAACTTCTGATCATAATATCATGCTTATTTATATTTCACCTGAAGTTCGAAGCCACGGAATGTTTTCAAAACCAACTATTTCTACAGAAAATTACTGTAACGTTTCAAATCAAATTCCTCAAAACGTCCTATTTACTTCTTAAGTCTTAATGAAAATTTGCTAGGCACACATTTCATTTACACCCCACAATCAAATTCATGGAAAAATCAGGTACACACATCGAGGAGTTACACTTATAAGTCATCATTACCCTTTGACTAACAGGCACAATGAAGCTACATATAGACTTAACCTTAAATTCAACATATTTGCATGACCTTCTCTCACAATTTCCTATAAACGTGACATAGCCACGTCAAAACTCATCCTTCACTAAATTAATTGTCATGTTTGGGTCCCTCGGTGATTGAATAATTTACGAAATCTGTCCATGTGATCTTTCTACTTATCGTTTTAGATGATGACGTCATGGTTGTATGAGTCACAATTATCTGTACCAGATATTAATTTGTTCGCTTGACGATTGAATGTTGACCGAACATTTGTCATACCAAATGGTGTAAATTTATCTGGACAAGGTAGAAATGCTGAAATGTTATTGCCCATTTTCACTAACAGGCACTATGAAGTGAAATATAGACTTAACCTTAAATTCATCATATTGACATGAACTTGCTAAATCCATTGCAAAATATCAATCTTCTTGAAATATTTACATTTCGTATTTTGTCAATGATAGCATCTGGTCTTGACATCCAAAATAATCCTCTTGATGACGTTGTTGACTGTTCTATAGCCAATACATATTTGGCATGGATTATCATTTTTATGTAAAAGGATACATAGTTTTTAGCCCGAGGAAAATTCTAAAATTAGGATAAAATTAGGATAACAATGGAGTATATTTTGTGTTAAATTTTATTTCATTACTGTACAGTGTAATTGTGATTTATACGCAACATATTACATTGTCAACTTTAAAAGAATGATCATTTGCAAACAACAATTTTACTTTGAGTTTGAGTGTGAGTTCAGGACATAGTACAAACTGCTGGAAATTAGTGTGTTATTGATTTGCGTCAGGTTTGTTGAAACATATTAAATAATGAGACTTGACATTGTACACGAAACTAATGGAAAATACTTTTAGAAATGACCAAAAATCTAGTCAATATATTGTATTTTAGTTTCTACATGGAACATATATATTCTTATATCGGGCCCAGGATCGCCAAGTGGTATGGACATCTAGTCTTTACTGATCACTGCTATCTCATTTCTGTCCGCTTTGGTTCGAATTTATGGCTCGGCCAATAAGGATAATTTGCAAAGGTGCCATTAGCAATAAGTGGTTTGTTGATTTTTATTGGCGATTCCACAGGTTTCATTTTTAACCAGTTATATTGGCCGCAATGTATAGCATATCATGCGCTGGGAAATGTCGTTACGTGATGTACAGTGGAATAAATAAGCAGAAACTTTTCTAATTTGAACGAAGGTAAGACTTCAGAGATATCTTCATAATGCACGTTACTGAGAATAAATTTACTTTTGTGTTTTGTTCAGAGATACGCAGTGGGTTTGAAAGGTTACTACAAGAAACCGTCACGGAGGATATCGGAGAAGAAATTGAGAGGACAACGAGTAAGTGTTGACAAACTATCAATGAAGTATATAAAGTCCTAATTTTGTCGTCCGTCTACCTATCGGACTGTATTAAAAGGCGTAAAGCAAAGCATCTTTACCGACTACCTATCAACACATTTGTATCAATGAAATGGCAAGTAAACATTTTGCCTAATCTGAAATAAGCTCACGTAAATCAAACTTAAAACAGGCTAGCTGTATGTAATACAATACGACGACATTGTGAGCCCTCAAATATTCATATAATTGATACCATATTTCCAATACCTAAATTAATGTTAATAGTTATATAATAATTGAAAACATTGAAATAAACGTTATGGGAACTTCCACATAGCTTTCCTGGGAGTATATATTGAACTGTATAAGTTAACGTAATTTTATCCCGATGGATCCCAAAGCAAAATAATTTAATTAAATTAACTCCTACGAATATATAGTATACACTCTAAACTTTTTAATAGCACATTGTGTTTGATACTAGCGACACAATATTATGTAACTTGGTGAATCAGACACATTTGTCCGATTTCAAACATCTATTTGTTGATCAACATAAATATAAAAAATAAATAATAAAAGATACATTATTATTTTCTCTGGATTGCATAAATTAGTAATACTCTCTGCAGCATAAATATGTTATCTTCGGTGGTTTACTTTGCCGTTGTCGAAGTGCACCCCATATCTTGGACGATGAAAACACAAATTATTCTGAGTTTGTTTTTCTTCGTTTCTGCTTTGCTGAACATCTAATCTCTCTTAAAAAAAGGAAACATGTATCCGATGACCGACCGATTAGTGTATCCGTTTGTCTAAACTGTGCAGATTCTTTCAAATTATTGGAATCCCTGAGCACATGCATAAAAAGCCACCTAAAGATACAGATATTCCTACAGAAGCAAGAAACTCTTGCAAGGTATTTCAGGTTTTGTGTCGAAACTGTGATAATGATAATATTCTCGCGCTTGATTTTTTGTTCAGTTATCACATCATCAAGTTCGGCAATGATAAAAAATCGTCAAAAGTTGCAACGAAATCTACCATTGATTCATGGACATTCAATAATGTTTGAAACATTTCTTGAAAACGCCTGACTACCTTATAAGTCTGCCCTTCAGACGATCCCGTTGTTACCTTCTGAAAACCATATTCAGCAACTTTTTAATTGTGTTCCGACATAGCCGGACGAATGGTCAATGCACGAAATGAGTTCCGATATACAGGACTTCGAATTTCATCAGAACTATGCTTGAGAGCAAATTTATAACAGATAAATTATTTTTTCTAGTTCTCACTATGAGCTCAATCAAAAGTATTGAGGTTATAAATGCCATAAGAGCAAGGATGGAACCACGGACTCAGCTAATCAGAACACAAGAAAAACCGGGTCCAATTGACAAAAGAGCTAAACTCATCAAGACTGTTAAGAATGTCACGACGGAAACACAAAGTCTACTAAACGCTACCCAGAGGAGACTTCGGAAGTATTTATCTGAGAAATGGAAAATCTTTGGAAAGGAAATTAATCAAATTAATGCAGCAAAGGCTTCCATCACCAACTGGACTCTTGCAGCAAATAAATCAAAACAACATTTTAATGAATAAGACTGATATTAAGTCTTTAAAACTAAGATATATTACAATGCTGATATACATCCCGTTTGCTAATATTTAGCGACCGATGAACCAACACAATGCGTAGTACGTTATGGATGAAGGGGTTATATGGGACATTTTATGTGTTCAAAAAGAGAGAGAGAGAGAGAGAGAGAGAGAGAGAGAGAGCGACTTGACAACATTGATTAAGGTACAACTACTCTTTTATGTATAAGGTACAACTGTGAGCATTTTAGATAACTCTGTTTTATGTTGCATCTTGAACAGAGGGACCAAGAAGCGACACTAACATAAATTTATATCTTCATTTCAGGTAATACCTAAGAACGATGCATCATAATAACCAGACAATATTCTTGATTCACAATGCACATTTGAAATTTACTTTCCACCATGACATTAACATTGGATAAAGTTAAGAATAACAAGCAAAATAAATGGATTGGTTTGGCTTATCATTCCATAAATGTATAACGAAATTTTCCTAACAGCTTTGGTAATTATTTCAATTCGTGAAGGTTTAGCTGAGTTTTCATACTTGATTATTCTGGATCATCTTTAACAACCTTACTTGGACACTGTTCAATTAAACACAGCTACATCAGCAGCAGAAAAATAAATTAGTACTGTGTCCTTCATGTATTAGTACAATTAACATCATGTTAAATGTTGAATAAAACGTTGAAAAAATTGCTTGTTTCGATTGAATCACTCCTATTACAACATAAAAATTACAATTACTGTCCTTATTACACAATGGTTATTGAATGCACTCATATCCTATAGCTGTCACTAATAGGGTGATAAAATATGCACACGTCACTGATTCGTAAGATACCACATTGGCACAATGTGTGTTTGTGTGTGTGTGTGTTTATGGAAGTGTGTGTGAATATTCAGTTGCGTGATGTGTATACAGTTTCTAAAAAGAGAATGTCTTCTGTGTGATACATATCTCGAAACGTCATGAACTACCATTGCAATAACGGTTTTTATCTTCCCATACATTATTATTGCATACAGTGTCCTATTGATAACATTATAATACAGTGTGTCCTTAACCTATTTATATTGACATAAATAATTTAACTACGCTGATACGTTTCTATATATTTAAATTAGTTCTGTGTATTTTTGGAACTAACAATGCTCTATAGAATATGTTGATATACTGTATAAGGTACGGTTATCTGAAAATAAACTCATTTAGTTTCCATTGTTACTCATACATGTTAGTAGTAACGAATTCGAGAGAACCGTTTCCAGTGAATACATTAATCACCTCTTACACTGAAATAAATATAAGCTTCCTGATTGATGCTATGAATGTCATCTTCCATTTGATTTATTCCATGATTACGTCTAAGATAAAATTACGGATGGAGTGGAAGAAGAGGATTGTTCGGATAATACTTGGTAGCCCGTCCATAATAATATGACAGATCAGGCATTTAGAAAGAAGTTATAGCAATCACGTTTCCTATGGATACTATAATGGATGTTATATTGTTTTCCGAACTCTTTCATTTCATTGTCAATACTCTCTGATATTTTCTCGTAATGTAATATTCATTTTAGGCAAATTTTTATTTGAATTAAATTTATTGTGCGTGAAATAATTATCATGTTGTTACCATTGAGCACCACGGAGATTAGTAATCCCAATTTATCAAAAGTTGTATCAATCAACTATTGTCTGAGCATATCCCTATACATAGTTTATTTTTTTTATTCGATTAAAGAATATATACGACTTGTCTTGCTACTATCTTTAACTATTTTTGAAGCTGTTATAACTATTTTCATTAACTGTTTGCTCGCCATATGAGTCTAGAAAGCATCGTTTAGGACTAAACTGTTCAAATTATGATATTTTATATTTACTGAAGATGTGCGATTATAATTGTTGGTATCAATAGTTTAAACCAATAATACAACCATCTACTTAGCTTAATGCTGTTTAAACGATTATGTATAGTAGAGGAAAAACGAAGACATCACACAAACGCACACACAAACACAGACACATCCATGTGTTACCCAATATTACTCGCACCTAGATTCAACAGGTGCGTAAGAATAGCGTTCTTCAAATGTTACTATATTTTCCATTCCAGTTTAAGAAAGAATTATATGTTGAATATGGTGTCAGATGCATGGGTCCGACTCGACATTCCAAACCATGAATTATAATTAACTTATTTTGAATGTGTTCTTACTCTATCAGTCTATAACATTCACAAAAGCAATAAAGCTTTCAGATGAGAAAGGTATCGGCGCATGTCATAAACCGTGCTGCATCGCAATTGACACCAGGCCAATACAATTATATTAACACCCTATCCGTTGTTTATGAATACTTAAATGTCCTGACATACTCGACTCGTACACCAACCAGATTACGTGTGACGAACTTGCTAATATGAGGCGGATCATATTCTCTATAATAAATCTTTACGACGTATAGATCTAGAGGCCTGTCCCCCCCCCCCCCCCCGGTTGTTACAGTTCTTCACGCACCGGATAACACGTTCATCGCTGGCAAGCAAAACTACACTTAATATTGCTGCTCTTTGAAAAACTCTTCACGGGAGATATCTGTGATGGCTTTAGGCACTTTTAATTTACACACAGGCTGATTAGTTTTCTTCACCTGCAATCTAGTCTGCACCTCTTGAATGATGGGGATTCGGAAGTTCAACATGTCCAGGAGTTTTGAGCCCTCAACATCACCAGTTGTGAGCTCAGAGACAGAGTCATCTCTGCACAATGCTTGGACAGTTCCGGTCAATAAAGGTGTTTCCAATCCTATCCTTGCGACGGATACGTGGTCTAGACTAGATGCCCACAGGGTGATTTATAAGCAAACGATTAGCCATTCCGAACCAGGCTCCGTTTCATGACCAGACTAATAAACTAAGTGTCTCGTAAAATCGCGACTTCTTGACCATCGACGGTATCACTGGCCGTCGGTACCCATGCCGCGGAAAAAATACATGTGCCGATCGATTGAATAGCATCATCACCGATCTTTTCACGCAACCCCGGCTTATATACGTTATCCAAATGTATATGCCGGGAAACATCACGTTTTCCGCCTACTGACCGTCTGCCTTCAATGCCAACTGCAACTCCCTGGATCAAACCCTTTCGTTTAAAACAATCGGGGGAAATGTGACCTTGTGATTTCCCTTGTTATCGCTGTCAGGTTTTTCAGTGACTCTACGAGTTTGATCTTTAGTCTTATTCCCACCATTATTGTCTCTTGAGATGACATTATCAGAATGTCCCCGAACTTCAGCGAATAAATTCGCATGTGTGGCCATGCCATTTATATTCACGAAGGACTCTTCCCTCAAGAACATATATAAATCCTTGGAACATGTTGTCAACAGCTGGTCTCGAAGCAACAAATCGATTATACCCTCAAACGTCTTAACGACTTTATCAAATTTCACACATTGTTGTAAATAATTTCACTTCTTTCATCCTAGCTAGGTGAATGTCTCGCCTCTCTCTGCTTAGTTTTACGTAAACGTCGTGAGCAATTCGTGCTCTTTAAAAGTGCATTCTTCAACGCGAGGTAATTTGATGAATCGAACGCTGGTAAAATGGAAAATATATCTAATGCTTTGCATTTAATTCTTTACCCTTTAACAATGCGCTAACATGATTCAAAAAATCGTTTTTATACCACGTCTGGACAGTGGCGTATTTGTCAAACCTGGTGAGATATATATCCATGTTATCTTAGACGTATTCAAATGAGGTCGGTTTTGGACCTGTCAGTTTAGAAGCCTATTCCCACTCCCTTTTAGCTTGCAATAGTTCTGAATTTCTTGTATACTCATTTGTTTTTCCCCTTTCTAGCGTCACATTCTCTACTTCTTTTAGCGATTCTATAGTTCCCTTCCTGCTTCCCTTTCCCATCCTTTCCTTTTCTTTTTCTGGTTGTTTTTCTAACTCCATGTTCTACTTCTTACTGCGTGTTTGTCTAATTATATGACTTCATTCTTAACTTCCCTTTCCATTCCCCTCTCTTTATCCTCTGATCCCTTTCCCGAGCCTGTTCCTCATGAACACATTTTCAAAGGGACGTCTCCTCGTGACCAAACTTATTCTACCAGATCTTTCAGTTTTGTCATTTTTACAAATCTGATATAAAGACCAACCTAAAGTGCACTACTATGCAAAAATATGCAATTATTAAATTTAATAAAACCAAGCCATATTTTGATTCTCTTAAGGCAACAAAATTATTGCAAATGTGTACTAAAGGAAAATAAACTTGAGAAAGTAATGTTAGATGATTACGCAACTTCATTACAGTCTTATCAGGAACGTCATTGTCTGAAACACACGATAGTACGTACAAGACTATAACAAAATGTTGTAGTGCTTCGTTTAATAGAATCCTACTTTTGACACGATTGTATCAAGATAACTGGGTTGGGGTCGGATTATCACGAAGAACATTTTTGATGGTACAATGCTCATCGATGAATGATTCAATGGAAAAGATTATGTTTGATTCGTGCTCCCCACAAAAAAAAATATTGGATATTTAACAAATTATGCACGAACCTGATCGATTAAATTGCGATTGAAACGAAATGTGAACTGATTTGCAATAAAAGACCTTACATAGTATAAAGATACAATTGTATACTGATTCAAAGTGATTCCACACAAACAATGATAAAAATGATTCACATGAACATTTAAAGTATCAGTAACAGAAGTAATAAATGATATAGTTCACTCAAAGAGTGAAGTTCGATACGTTTCATCGAACTTGTGAAATATATAGTGAGATATTATGTGAAACATTGGGACATATATATTGCGGTGTCGAATACAAATCCGAAGGGTCTTCTCATCCCCACCGGTTTGTCTAATGGTTGAAAATCCATCACGAATGACCTGCCTTCTTGGTCTGCCTAAAGGTTCATACAATCTCTTCTTAGCTGCATAATCGTTGGTCCAGACATCCTGGTTCTTCACCACGTGATCACCTTTATTTTCGTTTGGGACAAAGTCACCCCCAATATATATGCACACTGGGTATAACACAACCCAAATTTGCACGACGGTTAATCAACAACTGCAAGACAATGCGTATACAAACATAAATATCACTCCTTCACTTCTTCACTCCTTCAGCACTAGACTCAGCATTCAACAGTAACCATCAATCAATCAGTCACAAATCAGTCACTTGAGAATATAATATCCGAATATGTGTGGTACAATTGACACGGTCATATATAACAGCACATAATCACGTTACGTACTGTAAACTTGAGTTGATTATTATATACACGTATGTTATCGGAAAGAATTTGCAAGGTGATACTCAGGTTCAGAAGTGAACATGTGTACTTAACGTTACATAAAATACAAGATAAATGTGATAGTAAAACAATTATATTCTATTCTACAAATAAGAAAATACTATTTAACTCACACACCTCTACAGCTGGAGATCGCACGTCAAACCGGGACTGCTGACTGACAAGATATCTCGTAATGTCATGTTTAGCTCTACGATGAGGTAATTTATGCACAGTCCATATAGCCATAAACTGCCTTTACGTTGAAGGTGCATCGCTTTTCCCTTCGGAAACATTATGTTCGTGCAGCATGGAATGAACCAAACTCACCATTTCGAAACACTATACGACATACATAAACCACCTTCGGGTAACGCTATACACATAAACGAAACACGAGCTCATGTATTTAATCCAAATACTAACTAAATGAGATATATATACAATTCCGTGACAATGTGTTTAACTTAAATGTATTAAACTGTCTGTGGGTTTCGTTAAAATTGGTTTGCTTGCTTTGCTTTGGTTTTTTTTTTTGTTTTTTTTTTTCTGAACATTTTATTGGCATAAAAGAAAATAATAAAAGGTTTTCAAGACTGATATTTTCTGATGTGTGCAGCGCTTCTGTAGACATTTACAATTAAATTCGAAGCCTAGAAAACAATTAAAATCAATCTATCTATCATATATTATACACAGAAAAAGTAGCAAAGTCTTAATTAAAAGCTCAAATCCACTTGCTTTCCTTTCAAAGTCAGTGATATCGATCGGTGAAACAATTATTGTCTTCGTTTTTCTTGATACCTGTACCTGAAAACTGAAATAAATATTTGTTTATTTTCGTATATTTACTGCATTTACATTAGCTGGAACTCAATGGCAAACAAATCTTGTATATATATATATATCTTATCTCCGAATGGTGATCTCCCTTTTAAATATTTAAATATATAATGAAAGTGGTGAATGTATACTTGGTCTGACGGGTAGTAATATGTTGAATATATCAATTATGAGTTAAAACGATAAGTTAGAAGAACAGTTTAAGCAAATGAACCACTATAATTTCAGAAACCCTGATAAATTGACTACAGCTATACGCGCGGTGTTTGAGGAACACTGAAGCCATATTATTAAAATTGTCATGGGCCATAAGTCAGTATTTTATCTCATTTTAAAGTTGTATTCCTTTTGTGAATGTTATGGTTTGATTATGTGAGCACACTTACAATATAAGTTATTAATAATTATTAGGTTATACGGTTGAGTCTGATCCCTACATCTGATTATAAATTAAATATGTCCTTCTTGCTTAAGCTGTATTGTAAAATCGCATACAATGTCAAGAGCACTTGTTTTACGCATTTGTTGAAACTAGATGCGAGAAATATTGGGTAACACAAGGGTGTGTCTTTGTCTTTGTGTATATGTGTTGGTATGTCTGGTGCGTGTGCCGTCTTCCATTTGCTGTACTATACATTATCATTTGAACATTACTAATCTAAATATACGGTTTTGTTATTGGCTTAAACTAATGATATTATAAATTATAATTATATAATTTCAGTAAATATAAAGTATCATAATTTGAAATAATCTAATTTATTTATAAATATCTGCATCAATCGGAAAAGATTCGCATGGCTTGCAAATAGTTTATTAGTTTCTAAAGACCCGAAGTATTCTAAGATGCTAGCAAGGCTAGTCGTATAGATTATTTATCGAATATATACAAATGATCTTGATAAAAGGATAAGCTGTGACAATGCAACTATAGCTATTATATTGCAGACAAAATAGCGATACAAATATCCGTGATGTTCTAATAAATTGAATTGAAATAAAATTCGTTCCCATTGTTTCAAAAGAATAAAACATTACGAGAAAGGTTGCATATTGGTTGCAGTGGAAGATGTACATGTTGAGTTCAGTAAAAAGCGGCATACCAAGGAATATCCAATCAATCCCTCTATATTCGATCAGTAATTTTTTCTTAGACGTCACCCATATAATGAATGAATTGGAAGATGACATTTCTGGCATCAATCAGGAAGTCACTCGTCATTGTAACAGACGACTAATGAATCCAATTTCACCTTGACCTCTTAAAAGTCGCTGCAAAATGTACTCTAAATTCAGAACATGTATGATTAATAATGAAAACTAAATGCGTTTATATTCAGATGACCAGACCATATATGCTATATCGAGTTGTTCTATACAGCATTGCAAGTTTGAAAACTACAAAGAACTCATTTAAATACAGAAAATATATATCAGCGTAGTTCAAGTATTCATGTCAAAAGTTTAATGGCACGTGATATTTAAATATTATTAATATGACTATAGTATGTAATATTATTCATAGTGTATTATATTTGTATGGGAAGATATGTCGCAAAATTGTAACCGAGTGGATTTTTGGACTAAATGAACAAGCCAAACACAATGTGGGAAAGATGGAAATTTATGAATGAATTAATAATGATAAATATATGATGTAAAAATGCAATTTAAAATAAACAAAACAAATATTAAATAAAATGAAGTGCAGATCCATGAACCCTCATGGACTGCATATACCCCTTGAACAGCATTTTGTTCAACAAGATATTCACAAAATCTCGAACAAAATTATGAAGATTCAAAAATAATCTTACACAAGATTCAAAATACTCTTGACACCACTAAGGTTCAAAATAATCTTGATACAACTTTAAGATTCAAAATAATCTTTGATACACCTAAAGATTCAAAATAATCTATGACACAACTTAAGGTTCAAAATAATCTTTGACACAACTTAAGGTTCAAAATAACATTTGACACAACTTAAGGTTCAAAATAACATTTGACACAACTTAAGGTTCAAAATAATCTTTGACACAACTTAAGATTCACAATAATCTTATCACGACTAAGATTCACAATAATCTTATCACGACTAAGATTCACAATAATCTTATTACGAATAAGATTCACAATAATCTTATCACGACTAAGATTCACAATAATCTTATTACGACTAAGATTCACAATAATCTTATCACGACTAAGATTCACAATAATCTTATCACGACTAAGATTCACAATAATCTTATCATGACTAAGATTCACAATAATCGCATCACGACTTAGATTCACAATAATGTTATCACAAGATACAGCGTTGTAATGGAAGCTCCAGATGACTCCAAGAAACTTTAGACGGCTTCGTACAGCTTCGGACCGCTCTAGTTATATTCACAATAACATTTCATACACATTCACGGCTACAAACACGGTCAGCTATCATAACAGTCAGCTACTACAACAGTCAGCAACAAACGGTCAGCTACGAACTGTCAGAATCATCTTCAAACACAGTCAGAAACAGCTTCCAACACAAACACAGCTGCCAACAGAGACACAGCTGCCAACACAGACACAGACAGAGACAGCTATAATAAAACCAAATGGGACATAATAGTTTCTGTATAATATCTAGATATATGATAATACTTTAAAAATCTGCGTTGTAATAACCACATTATTACGCGATAACACAGTACAAACCGAATAAGCTTCGCCTATCAAATAAAAAGAATGTAAATTTAACACTTACTCCTATGGCTGGAGAATAAAGGAGAGTGTATACTCCTTGACGTGATCCAAAAACGACCAGTGTGGTTTTTCGTGATTCGTCTTACTTACATCCATAGGAGAGTGAGTACAAGTCGGGGTTGAATACCCGTGCATATCATGTTAGTCATGATACCTGACACAAGTAATCTGTGGCTAGGTACATGTTAATACAGTCGCTTACCTGGAAAAACACATTCACCCTATAGAACGTTGTACACATGTACAACGAGAAATAGTCTAATTGCTTTTAAGACAAAACCAAGTTATTTCTTTGGCTAATTCTGTGACAAGATAAAATATATTATTGCAACAATATTACATGCCGTATCGTATATATATATATATATATATATATATATATATATATATATATATATATATAGATATATATATATATATATGTATGTATGTATGTATGTATGTATGTATATATATATATATATATATATATATATATATATATATATATATATATATATATATATATATATATATATATATATATATATATATATATATATATATATATATAAAGCGCATTGTGCAAATATTGGGCAGTTCGACTCAGTTTTGTGTATAGGTTAACATCAGTCTAGTGACTTTTGGATCCAAGGTCGTGTAGTGCGTTTCGAGTTATTATCCTCATGCACTATTTTGAAAACGAGACGGGATTCAGTAAACCAAATCCCTTTATGGTGATAATGATAGCGTTGCTATATAACTATCCGTTTTAAATAATACTAATAATATTGACAAAATTAAAACGCATTATTTATGATAATCGTTCACGTTGAAATTTTTAAATTGTTCCTATAGTACAGTACCGTCTAGGAATGTGAATTCCTAACATGATATTGATTAAAACCATTGTTTTGTCTATATTATGAAATAACGTAACATGTTTTTTTTTTACCGTTGATATATTTAGTTTATTGCTAGTGCTGGCATTATATCGATAATGGTGAGACTGTTATAACCAGGAAATCTAGAGTACAAATTACATCCAGCCTCATTTAAGTACTATTAATATATATACATATGCGATTTATTTGAGGTCGTAAGAGGAACATGTGTTCTTAAAGATAAATAATCATGGCGACGTAGGGCAGAACAAAACAAAATCATTCTATTTAACGCGATCCATATTGACACATATAATTACCGTTTCCCGACAGCATTAGTAACTTTGTTATAAACAAATAGTTGCGATGAAATTAAAGGGGACAACAAATTAACATTCATTTGGACAGTTTAAAGTATATGTCTTTGTATAAAATATGCGGCACTGTTCTTCTATATTTGATGTCAATAGTAGTCGATGCACTTCGATCCTCGACATATGGAGCTATCTTCATTAATGTTTCCAATAAGTACCCTCTTTTGTTTGAAGAGTTACTACCCACTGCGAGGCAACTCAATTGACCAGTCAGAGATGTTATTACCTTAGCTTGTTAGAATGCCGGAATGCTTTCTTGCATAATGACCACACACCACGACGTGGCTTGCGAATCTATAGTAGTAGGCTAAGTAAAAGGAGAAAGTAAAACAATATGTTTAGTAAAATCAACAAATATATTTGTCCCTAGAATACAAATTATAAACTTGAAATGAGCCTAAAATTAGTATCAATTAGATTGTTATGATCCTTAAACGTTTACAACGAGTCAAAAAGTGTAGAGCGGTTCAAATGAATTCAAGTATTGATAATGTTAATATGGCAGTATCCTATTTTATGCCAACTTATCATCATTATTGGTGCTTCACAATGATGAATGTCCTTGAATAAATTCACAATGATCCCAAAATACGAAACACAATTAAAAGACTGAGACCACTATAGAGATGTTGAAATTGAAGTGAATAACTCCGATATAACAAACTTATATACATCCCCATTTATTTTGTCACAGAAACGTTTTTCGAAGACATAATTTTAACGAAGCATTACATGAAACCTTGACAAAGTTAAGCTTGTAACGGCTTTCTATTGAATCAACCCGAAAAACATCAGGTAGATAAAAAGATTTACAAATGGGAATTCGATGTCCGAAACTGAATGTCAATTAAATGTTTACAAGTATTATCTTAAGGTTTGGTCCACAACCATGGAAACAAGTTAGCTATGTAGTATGTTTTCGGACGGAAACTTGTCTGTTACAATCATGCACACAAATGTAATATATAGCATTCAAGAGAAAGAAACAAAAATTAACTCGACATGTGTAGCAGGCAGCTGAGGCATTTACAATTAGAACCAACTATTGTACGTAATGAAACTAACAAGAAATATCAAACCCACTATTCTAACACCAACAAATATTACTTTTACCTTATTTAATGGCAAGTGTCAATGAATACTGTAACATATCCAAGGCTCATAAAGAGACAAACTTTTCTATTTAAGAATCGCATATGAATACGCACTGAAACAAAGCTGGATATTTTTTCTTTTCTTTCACCGTAAGAACTGGGAAGTTTTTTTTCTTTTTTAAACCATCAGAAACCTCTGAAGGAGAACTAACACTGAAATATGTTTTTGTTTGTTTTTATGTTCATATATTAAAGGTACGCGTTCGTGGACGATACGTTTTACTTTCTCTCGGAACCTATTGATAATATAGAATCTCGATGGAATTTAAAAACCATATCAAAATAGATAAACTATTACAAAAATCAGCTAGATACATCAATAAACAGAGTAGATGAGGGAATAATTTACTTTTAGCGCTAAGAGTCTTACCAATTTGTTTGGAGGCATCTTTTAATGCAATTTTGCAAACCCATGCCATTGGTTTGATTCATTTTATTTGTTCTGTGAAAGCTGAAACGGACTAGAGCATGATGATGTCCTTGTTAGTACAGTACAAACACTGCCAATTTTAAAAACTAAAAGTTGTATTTGTTGTAGCAGAAAACGTGTTTCACAAACATGCAGATATCAATATATTAACTTCAAAACTTATTAGTACATTTCCATCCAAGTCTAAAGTCTTGAACAGTTATTCTTCTGAAATTAGACATTCACTTCCCACTATAGGAGCGATTTAATTTCTTTTTACAGATCTATAGATTGGTTTGTCCGGGCTGAGGACTGCAAAATGCTACTCAAGTTTGTCTAGAAAACATGTTCATGCCATTCAGATACGTACAGTGTATTACAGTATGAATAATGCTAACAATATGTACATATTAAGGCGAATTAAACCTGTATATAGAGAGTAGAACATTTAAAATTATAAATGTCTCTATCCTGCATAAGTTTTATTTGTTTAAAATGGTAATTCATGGTATCAAGCATTCTCCTTTAGAATCTAGGTATAACACGTTATGCTAGGGTTATATTTGTAATTCTCTCTGTCTTTCTCTCCCTCAACCTCTATCTCTCTATCTGTCCTTACGTTTAACTATATTGCTGATGGTCAGTGTTAACGCTGAATTATAAAATAATGTTTACATGTAAAAAGTCACAAACCTTTAAATCCACAGAAAGGAAATATGAATCATATAGATAACAGAGTTCATTAAATGCATGTGTATGTCTGCTTGCTCAACTAAAGCAACGGATAACTATGATAAAAGAAACACTACCAAACACGAAAGCTATGATAACCATCTACATTTTCAGGCACTAAGACAGTTGCCATTCTAAAACATTATGTGAACGTATGAATGTAACATAGTTACGAATATAGTTTTGGTGTTGCAATGACAACAGCTTTTGATACGAAATGCCATGGCCACGCCAAAGCTAAATTCCACGGAAGCACAGATGGCTACGACAAAACTAGAAATTTTACTAATCGCATAAAATGAAGCTAAGAACGTCCAGAACAGGACAGCAAATGATTAGCAGTAATATCAGTCAAACATATTGACTCACGCGATGATGAGTACACAACAATGACTAAGTGATCTTTTGATAATGAGTGTAGGTGCCGTTCTTAAACCTGAAATTGACCACTCCAGGAGACCCCTACAATCCACCTATGCCCAAAGGAACAATTGATAACAGAAAGCTCCATTTCAGCGGAGATGCAAATTTAATCCGATTGACCCATTAATGTGTGTTACATATTTGCATTTGGAGGTCTATGTCACTGTCAAGGGTTTAGTAATATGAAGTTTGCGAAAGACATGAAGAAATGTGCAGTTCACGTGGCAGTAAGGCCATGTGAGCTCTCAACATGGCCCTGTGAGCTTTATTCATCCATAATCAATACTTCAATATCTGCCTTTTACCACTCTGAAGGCCACGCTTTTAATCCAACTTGGAGTATATAATTGTATCGGCATCTTGGACACGTTGTAATAGCTCGAGATATTTGTATCCAATTGTAGTGATCTTCATATTTTTATCCAGCATGATGAATTATATATTTCCAATGTTATTTTAAACAGACATTGAATACACGCTTATAATGTCAAGATCTCAAACACGTTCAGTATTTGGAGTGAGAGACACTCACGTTAACAAGCTGATATTGAATTAGATTGGTTGAACTTGTTACCAACCTGGAAAACATAGTTCTGATCCATATTTGATCTAGCTTGGAATATATGCTTGCATCTAGATGATCTGAGATGAGTTCATTATGAATGAGATCCACGTGTACTAAGGAGGCACTCTTCAATTTGATTATCTGTCATGGCTATTTCAATTCGTCAGAAGTGAACTTATCTTATGTGTATGTGCCCGACCAGGCGCGTTGCTGCCTATTCGCAGATATGCAGCTACGTGCGAGAATTGTTCCAATACAATACGTAATGTATTTCATACCAATTATGTTTGTTATTTCTTAGTATGTCAATCAATTTTGATGTGAGAAAAATCACTCCATGATTTAACGACCAGTATTTATATTGAATATACCCAATCACTCTCTTTGTGGTTCGCTACGCTACGATTGGAATGCCTTCATCAATCTATACTTGCGTAAGACAAAATATCCTCTAGCTACATGCCTGCGTTTGTTGTCCAACAGTCAACGTTAGCGTGTTATCAGTATCGTTGCTATAACTGACTGAACAGGTTCCAATCTGGAGGATATATATCTGGTTTGATTTTGATCAGATGTACAATGTAAACGTTTATCACCAAGATGTTGAACATTTGTTTTAATGGCTGCAAGCTATATACTTAATCTCATCTTGATCAAACTTTTAAAATAGGTAGGTATAGTCAAGATCTCACATGAATTAATTAATGGGCAGCAGATTGTGCATTAAGTAAAATTAACATGATATAAAATTTCGAATATGGTATACTTAGCATTAAGTACTTAACAAGCCTGCTTAGTGAAATGGTCCACTGTTATGCAATGAGGTGAATGATAGCAGGCCCACTTGGGTCTTTTATTACCGTTATATAAGCCCCATTTTTGATCCACCTAATCAAACTTGGAATATATGCTCAAGACCCATATCTAGTGATGAACTGATTTTGCAATGTTGTTGCAGTGTAAACGTATATGATCAGGATCCCACTAGAGTTGATTTATTAGCAATACCCATATAGATTAATGAGTTCATTAATTAGCAAGACTCACATATATTAGTGAGTTCAATAATTAGCAAGACACACAGATATTAATGAGCTCAGTAAATAGCAAAACACATATATTAATGAAGTGATTGTGCATCACATTGTTTCAAATTGTAGCCAGTCTATCTATTGTATTTATGGTCAGATTTTCAATAATATAATTCATCTTTTGTTTTGGTACAAGTATGACCAGGGTCTCTCTTTTGGTATTATTTCTGTTCAGTTTTCTATCAGATCTAGTAAATAGGATATCCAATGAGCTTTTCTATGAGAAAATCCTGTTCATATATTGAGTTCATTTAAGCTAGAACTAGTTCTCAATTTAGATGTTGTTTAATATTTTGTCTGTTAAATTTCCTTCTGCTCTCACTAAAGAATGAACGGGATGTAATCCGCGAAGATGACTATTGAAGATCACATGGTGCAAAGGCCAGGTTTCATGCACAAATTTAAAGTTGTTTACACCTGCCTAATATAAAAATTCATGAACGTTAAAATAAATGAGTGAGGTCAAAAGATCCATATATGAAGGATATGTTTGAAATCACGTGATTTTCACAGTGCAAACACAAGCCCTTTCCCTAGGTGATACTTCTGAAAAACACGGTGCACTTAATAGCTTGATGCCATTAAAAATAGTTTTCATCGAGGCATTTTTTGAAATTTTTTACTCGCCTTGAACCAACGTGTCTAATGCTATAGGTGGCTAGCTAAGCCTCCTTGCCGACTATTGCTATTTCACTAGCTACATTATTTGCAGCGACTGCATTAGGTGTACGTGTCTGACATTAATTTTTGAATAACAACTCAAGCCGGAAAGACAAGATTCACTATCCATATTTTTAATTATTACACAATAATAGCTAAAAAGTTAACAGCATAGCCTTCAGTTAAGAAATTTGCCAGGAGCCAACTTCCTAATCTGTCCCCTTCCAGCACTGGTTTTGTTTTACACGGAGTTTGTTCCCTTGTAAAGAATTCAAACTTAATATAAAAATGGAATAAAAGATGACCACATTTCAATAAAATAATGTATAAAATATTTAAAAAAATATAGACCATAGGGATTACAATAAATATTTTAAATTTATATATTAAAATCTTGTATAAAATATGTATAACTTCTACCATTCTAATAAGAGAAACAATGTGACTATAATCTATGTTTGTAAAACCATTAAATTGTTTACAACCATGAGACATCATTACAATAATGCATGGTTAGTGTACATATATATAATAAGTGATGATGTTAAACAGACAAAAAGTGATGATTTTAAACAGATAGTAAGTTATTATTTTAAACAATTAGTGATGTTTTTAAAATGATCGTACATGATGATTTAAACATACAGTACATGAAACCTTTATACAGAATGTAGGCAATGATTGCAAATATATAGTAAGTAATGATTTTAAACAGAGAGTAAGGGATTAATATAACAGTTCGTGATGCCTTTAAACATAATGTAAGTAACGATGTTAAATAGTAAGTGATAATATTACACCAACAGTAAGTGATGATTTTAAACTGATAGTAAGTGATGATTTTAAACAGACGGTAAGTGATGATTTTAAACAGGTAATAAGTGATTATTTTAAGAGATAAAAAGTGATGATTTAAAATAGATAGTAAATGATGATTTTAAGAGATAATAAGTGATGATTTTAAACAGAGAATAAGTCATTATTTTAAACAGACATTAAGGGATGATGTTAAAACGATAGTAAACGGTTATGTTAAACAGATTGTAAACGATGATTTCAAGCAGACATTAAATGGTGATGCTAATCAGATAGTAAGTGATGATTTTAAAAAGATAGTAAGTGATAATTTTAAACAGATAGTAAGTGATGTTTTCAAACAGACAGTAAGTGATGATGTTAAACAGATAGTAAATGATCATGTTAAACAGATTGTAAAAGATGATTTCAAGCAGACATTAAATGGTGATGTTAATCAGATAGTAAGTGATGATTTTAAAAAGATAGTAAGTGATAATTTTAAACAGATAGTACGTGATGTTTTCAAACAGACAGTAAGTGATGATGTTAAACAGATAGTAAATGATCATGTTAAACAGATTGTAAAAGATGATGCCAAGCAGATAATAAGTGATGAGGTCAAATAGATAGTAAGTGATGATGTTAAACAGATAGTAAGTGATACTTTTAAACAGACAGTGAGTAGTGATGTTAAACAGATAGTAAGTGATGATTTTAAACAAACAGTAAGTGATGATTTTAAACATATAGCAAGTGGTGATTTTAAACAGACAGTAAGTGATGATGTTAAAACAGATAGTAAGTAATGATTTTAAACAGATAGTAAGTGGTGATTTTAATCAGATAGTAAGTGATGGCGTTAAACAGATAGTAAATGATGATTTTAATCAGACAGTAAGTGATGATGTTAATAACATAAAGTGATGATTTCAAATATATCAAGTGATTATTTAAACAGACAGCAAGTGATGATTTTAGAAAGACAGCAAGTGATGCTTTTAAACAGGCAGTTGTACTTTTAAACATAGAGCATATGATTTTAAACGGACAGCAAGTGATGTAACGTAAACAGCAAGTGATGATTTTAAAGAGATAAAAAATCATGATTTTAAACATAGTAAAAACAGATTTAAAACATGCAGTAAGTGATGATACTAAACATAGGAGTACCTTCTATGGAACAGTGGTAACTCACTTGTTAGCATGATGGATAGAGGCACTGATTATAATGCTGGAAACCTGTGTTTGTAATGACTTGCATGCTAAGCTCCTATAGAGGATTACAGTGTTTGATTTACATATCTGGTTGGACGAGCTGTCATGATGTGTCCTTAGGCAATATACTTCACTATCATTGCCTAACAACGTTAAACACCTTACAGAAGACTTACAAATCATGAATCAATAATGCAATGCATGGACGAGAAATTGTGTGAAATTTATATTATACTTTTAACATTTACTAAAATAGGGTATATCACGATGCATTTTCTATTGAAATACTTTCAATTTTGTTATCAAGAGTAAAGGAAGCTTTGAGGTTACATAGGACAATAAATTGCAAATTATAAATTATATTCCTAAAAAACCATCTGATTCTTTAGACCACAATTTAATTTAATCTTCTATAGACACCTAATTTGTAAAGATCTTAGATAGGAATTGGTTAATTAATTATTCTTGGATGTTTTGCATTGAGCGGTAGAGGAATAGGTAAACCAGATATGATATAATTGTGCGGATCTAGTTTAGGCGTTGTGTTTCTGATAATACTATGGAAATGTTCTTAATGAAAATGTCCAAATATCAAAGTTTGTAAACCCAGCGAGTGACTCACTTGGGTCTCTTGCCTTTTGGCAGTTCAGGTCCTATGAAGTCTTGGCCTTTTACATTCATGATTTTGATTTGGAATATCTTGCATTTGTTTGTATTTTTTTATGTAATCTGCTTGCATGCACTCTTTATTTGCTCTACCTTCTGCTTTGTTTCAATGGGTCCCTTCTTATACAGGACGTTTTCTTGGCATTGGAGACTGTTCTGTGTATTTTAAAAGATCTGATCACCCCACACACAAAATGACCAGAGTATCGTTAAACAAACAATTACCGGATTTTGACCTGACTGGATTCGCTTGTATAGAGTCATCTGAGTTTGCCGGAAATCTTCTTTCAATTTGTTATGTCTGGTTTGGCAAATATTTTTCAGAAATAAATGTGGGTACCAACAGATTTATTACATATATGCTTGATGTAAAAATAATGATATTTCTGACAGTAAGTGAAACAGTTATATCATATCGTTTGCTCAAAGAAGTTTGGTTACCACAACAAAATAAATATTCTGATGATGAAAATCCTGATATAACCGATTACGAAAATAAAATCGCAAAAGATCTCGGCAGAAAAATAATTGGTAAATTCACCTAAGGAGGATCTTACGATGAAAACGACATTGTACAAGATACATTATAGATGATGCTGAACTAGAATTTGTAATTGCTGATACATCGAAAAAATACGTTTATAAGTCGAAGTAATGCTAACTTATCGGACGGAACCAAATTAGGTACCAATGAGGGTGAGTCACCAAAGTTTAGTCATTTATGATCTTCAGTGGTAGCGTACGTTTCGATAAATCTATTATCGACGATAAATAGAGTTTCTAAGTTTGCTGTCAGAGTCGCCACATATTCGTTTTATATCTATAAAAAAATATTCAGGATTGTTGGAAAAATTGATTATCGGCACTTATGCATCATGGGGCGAATGAGAAAAAAAAAACAAAAAAACAACAAGAACATATACTCGATTATTGTGAATCCACCGACGTTGAAATCAAATATATTTATTGCCAAACAATCAAATGTGAAAATTGTCATCTGGACTATGATCCCGTAGCTAGACATAAAGCAGTTTATCTCAATGGGCCTGGATGTTCTGGTAAAACAACTCGCGTGATTTGACTATTTCGGAATTTTGATATGATCGTTTTACCCCTACACACATACTCGCAAGAGAAATGAGGGATATACATGTTAAATACTGTACTTATCATAGATTCATTATTTGGAAGGGAGATACAGAGGCTCTTGATCGAATGGTTGAAAAACATATTCCAAAGATTTTCGTTTGGGATGAAAAACGTACAGTATCTTTAGAAACCTGAAAAACGTTTCTTGATCGGCTATTAACAAAAAATACTGCTGTGATAATGTGCGGCTATCATGGTGAACCACCACCTTTTGTTGGATTTTCTTCACATAACTGACTGAATGATTTTGTTCATTATTATGAAGAAATAACTGATGATCATAGAGCACTAGATCCAGAATTAAGAGATGTTAAAAAATAATCAGACGACAACCGGATAAAGTTCAGTGTGAAATAATGCGTGAAGTAATTTCAGAAACCCCTATTAACATTTTTTGGAATTTGTTAAGACCAGTTGATTTGATAGTTGCAAGTAGAAAGATAGTTCGTGATACACTTCAACAACAGTTATTTATGTTACATAAAGAAAAATTTTCAAATCTACCCGTACCATTATGTCATCGATCATTGATACGCGACGACATAATATCGATGTTGATATGCCAAGATCGTCAGGAAAACAAAGTTTTGTATTAAATGATATTGTGTTAGTTCCTGTTAATGTTTTTGAAGATACGCTAAAAATGGAAAAATCTGCATGGACGCTAGGATTCGCAATGACGATTCATTCATTTCAGGGATAACTATTTCTGATATGCGAGTCTGGATCGTCGATGTTCGTATCGAATATTCAAATTTAGTTTGCCTCGCAGTGTCTAGAGTTAGAAGAATCTATTAATTGCAGAGGGTTATCATAGACTTTACAAAAAACACTGGCGATTATTTTGACAATGATATAGTAGGAAAAAAGGAGGTAGCTATAAATAGTGTGACAAAAATAAAAGCTAGAATTCGATCTCGATGCAAAATTTATAATGATGCTGAAACAGGAGCGAAATAATCATTGTGCGAGCTGTAATACAGTAATGTTTGGAGCAATATTCTTTATGATGCAAGACAATTTACCGTAGACACAATTAATGGCTAGTTTTGACATACACGCGAAAATGTAATGATGACTTGCCTTGAATGTAACCGAGATCGAGATGCTAGTTTACAAAAGTGAATCGGTGGTAATTGTGTGTCATCGGAAATTACTTGCAGTTGTTCACGTACAAATCTACGTTGAGGGACAGTTGAATCTTATCTATAGGTTGCAGGTCAACCCGTAGATCTTACCACGCTAGATATTTTATATCATAATACTCCAAATAGGATCAGTCGCTCTTTTTTTACCACCTTCAAGTTCACCAGGTTCATATAAATATCTGACAGTAATATTACCTAATACTGGTTGTTTTCATAAAATCATGTCGTTTTATTGGTATATGTTTTTCTTTGCAATTGCATTAATGGATTTCATAGAAGTTGTTTCATTATTTAATGCAGCTATTACACTTGATAATCTTGAAACCCATTTACGAGATCTCGTATCTTCATTGTATTTACTTCTCATACTGACATCCAAATAAAGGCTCAGCAAGCGTTCAATTAAATCGTTCAACAACTGCCTCATCACGATGAATTGCAGTATGTCCTCGTCTGATTTTGACATTATGTTTTTTTTTATCAGAGAAATTCCTTGCCATATCAACCTGTAGTAAATGTGGCCATAGCAAGGGTTTTCGTTGATGAATTCGTTCAGAACTACATATAACTTCAGCAGCTGTTTTAGTTGATAGTGGTTCTGCTTCTTTATATCAGCTTGCAACTTCAACGACAGTCAACACGCATTTGTATATTATTTGACGTTTATCAATTTTGATAGCATCATGTGGAAAAATAAAATATCAGCCTGATGATCTTCATTAGGAATGCTGACATCACAATATGCATGCGGAGTTCGTTTAGGTGGTGGTAGATACAATTTGCCATGTTGCCAGTCGTGCCAACCATGTTTCAGCAGTGAAACGTGTAACATTTGCTGCATCAGCAAGTTTGCTAGTTGCTGCTTTTCCTCTCCAATATCCACTTGGACTAAAATAAATCAATCCCATTATTTCAATAATTGGTTGATGATTTACCAGCCCCTAACTCAAGTTTACCTTTCATCGCGGATCTTACCAACCAATTAGCTAACGATTCTCTATTCTCTGATATTGTTTTAAAATGGAAATTAACGAATGAATCAACTTCACATCTGCAATATGTCTATCTGGTTGATTTGTACTTTTATAAGCTAAATCATCAGCATGAAATGCTCGATCAGTATCATTTATGGGATACTCTGCAGGTCTTGGTTGAGCATAGTTACCAAGTCGGATATCAAGTCGGGTACCAGGATCACAATAATTATCTCCTGGAAGATGTTTTCTCCTGGGTATTTAGCCCATGGTGTTCCTGGTAATTTTCCTTATGACGTAGCGATATCACCACCAATTTTACTGGTAGAAATACATTTATATTTACATTTGACACATTTACCTGTAAGTGGACGTTTTTATTTTTTGTTATTATTATCAACATACTCGTAGGATTATGTGCTCTGCATCGAACACAATAAAGGTTCATATTATTTATTATAATTCTACAACATAGATGTCATTTATTTTTCATCGACACGAAAACAAGATCCAGTAAAACATGTTACAACATTACTGAATTCCATCAGAAATGGTATGGTAGGTCCATCTGGGTTTGATAAAACACAATTGTTAATTAATTTGATAATGAGATGGTTAAAGTGGGACTAGCTATATTTAGTTGCACTATCAGTTGCTGATCAGAGATGTTACGATGCACTTAAAGACTTTATTGAAATTTCAAAATTGTTAAATGAAGTTGGCGACGACATTATTAATTTATAACTGATATTGACGAAACACCTTCCGTATATGAATTATACGGGTTTGTTAATAATATCGCTGGACAAGCAATCAAATCCAGATTCAGACATAAAAATACAGATATAATTTATGTCACTCAGCGATATACACAAATGCCAAAAGTGATCAGAGATAACTGTAACATTTTAGTTGTGTTTAACGGAGTTGATACACATACTCTGAGACATATTCATCAGACTTGGTGCAGCGGAGATATGAACATAATTAGATTTAAACACTTCTTTTAGTGTAGATCTTGATAAAATATTTGGTTAATAATTATATCAGCATAAGAGGCGAGACCTCACTGAGACGTCAGGCGGGTAAGCGACAACGTATATACTTTTTTAAAAACACCAATGACAAAAATAAAGTTAATAAAAAGAAAAACTAAGACCCAAGAGAGACTCTTGGAGAGAAACTCTTGGAGAGAAACTCTCGGTAAATTAGAGGCTTCGGTTTGACGGTATTGACATTTTTTTCTTATGAGGTTTTCAGTTTTCAAAGTTACGTTTCAGCAAACAGTCTGTTCGCCTTCTCTGCTGCTGATAATGAAATGTATCAATGAAAAATTATATATCGAGATAGTGGCGATACCAGTTGCATTGATATATTCTCAAGGAACGTTTGCAAATATTTGTGATTTTCTCAGTAGAGTGTTTTTAACTGGGGTGTCTGCTGTGTCACATTCGATATCATTTGCTGTTTGTGAACCTTGTCATTATATGTGAAGGTAATGCACTTCTCAGAGCTTAATGTACATTTTCATTATTTGTGAAGGTAATACATTCTTCAGAGCTTCCTCTACATTGTCATTAACTTTGAAGGCTGTGGCGTACAAGGTGGATGTGAGGGGGAGGTACTCACCGGGTGAGAGCCAGCAGGGGATGGGGATGGTTCCATCGGGAGTGCTGAAATACCAGTACAAGTTTTCAAATATTTATTTTAATTTTACTTATGACAGCGCTGTGCTGTTTAAAATCTACTTGAAAACATGATATGTGTTTCAATGTGTTTTCATTCTAAGTCGTTGATGGGGTTGACAAAGAAAGGATATGCCCCGGGTGTTACATACTTTAGGTATGCCACTCTATGAATGTTATACATTTTGTGAGCTTCATGTACATTATCATTGTTATGAAAGTAAAACATTTTCAGAGCTTCATGTTCATTATTCACAGCTTCATGTACATTGCCATTATTTATGAAGATAATATCTAAAATAAAAATAAAAATTTAAACTGTTCATGGCTGTTTATATAAACAGTAAGAAAGGTCTTTTTTAAACGTTGCTCAATTGAATTTTATTGAAGTATGGCCAATTTTGACTTAGATTTGTACATACACATTCGCATAATAATGAGTAAAAATCTTCACGGTCTTCCCCTTCAATACACCTTGGTCAGGTTTGATTTTAATTGTTGTCCAAATGAATCGTAGTGTGTTGTGACACCAGCTGAGGTATAGTTTTTGCCTCGGCTGCATCACATTATTAGGGCACCAATGTCATGTGGATACATTTCTAGTCCAGTAAAAGTATGGTTCTATAATTTTATTTCGCTATGTAACACTAAGTACATTACAGGTAGCATATACAGTGATGATCTAGAGCTCTACAGTGTTGATTACATGATCTTTTTTGCCATGTAACAGTAAGCAAAGCACAGGCACACTGATGTTCTAGTGCTGTGCAGTGTTGATTCCAGCATAGAGCATATATACTGATGTTCCGCCACAACAAAAAAAAATGTTGGCAGTTAAGAACCTATCAAGTCTTGACTTACATTCCAAATATGAAGAAATGATGTACATTATGAAGTTGGATCTGGATCCATGCCGGTAATGATGGACATACAAAAGTTGGATGCTGGTCTATACTAGTAATGTGGTACATTATAAGGTTGGATCTGGGACTATGCTGTTGGATTAGAGTCATAAACTTAACAATGATCATACAGTCTGTTCTACAAGAGCTACAATAAACAAATGAGGTACATTGTAAAGCTGGAGTACATATGAATGCTGTGTCAGCGCAGTTTGATAGTTATAAGTAGAAATATATTACATACACGACAATAACATTATTCCTTAAAGTACCATGAAAATAGTTACAATAGTATGATAAATAGAGGTTGGACAATTACTTTCATAACATAGCTAGAATTACAAATTATTATATTTATGAAGTACGTATAATTAAAGTAATCGCGCTTGATTTTACTGTTATATTAAACATTATTTGTCAACAAAATAATATACATCTTCCAAGAACATGTTATGAAAGGTAGATCATTAGAACATAAGGAGACTATAAAAGCGTTACATATTTCTTGTAACTTTTAAGCATTTGCAAATGTATAAACATCTAAGCTATATAAAACAGACGATATAATACCTAATCCAAGTCGAATAAATGATTCATGACTACGTGCCGTTCATTTTCACTCCTAAAGATACATTTAATAAGGTTGTCAACATGCATAGCTATATTGAACGATTATTTCTTTTTCAAAACATTTTCTGAAAATTTCGCTTACACAATAATATTATCATCAGTCAAGAAGCCAAAGGTGCCATGAAACGACATTGTCAATCTCCTATGTTTTTAAAAAATATTTTGGGCGTAATGTTTGCAACCAAAGGGCAAAATGATCAGAACAGATAACATAAACAGTGAGGGAAAGTTAACATTTTATATTCGAACATACATACAAAAATAGATCGACTTCTGAAATACTCAGCACTATTTACCTTTGGGTGATAATACACATTAAATATGAGTTCATGTACCCTCTTAGATATGACCTGTTCTGATACGTGTGTGAAACCTTTGTTTGTGTCGCGGAAATTGTTCTTGTTTGTTATTCAGTAAACACTGAACTAGTGTACTAGGAGGTTATGTAAACTTCATGGGACATCATTGTATAATCATTGAAGCATACTTTACAAGGTGGACAATTTTTAGCATTGATCGTCTATATAAAATATGGATTCAGATATACCGTAAGGTCAAAAGCAAACTAGTTATACCGGAACCAGGTTAATAAGTAACCCTTGTATATTTCAACGGCCGATAGCTTGTTGAAGACATACCCATTTGCCGTGCAATTCAGTGATTATGTTATTGGTTTTCATACATATTGTTCTAACACGTATTAAGGGATATGTTTTTTGAGGTACAATAAATGTATAACATATTAAAAATAAAATCTGTTAATCCGAACGAATGACATCACTTTCGCCGATG
The DNA here is from genome assembly GCA_028554795.2 of Sinohyriopsis cumingii. NCBI lineage: Eukaryota > Metazoa > Mollusca > Bivalvia > Unionida > Unionidae > Sinohyriopsis > Sinohyriopsis cumingii. Next base: position 52,976,148 of record CM068837.1, on the reverse strand, counting down.
AATAAATAGCCGGATCAAATATTTTAATAACACATTCTGATTGTATTGTTTTTTTTAACCCGATCAAGAACGTAAACAGTTACGATGGTGTCTACTTAAATTGCTTATAATTGTAATTAGCAAACGTATTATATGGCCCAGAGAGGTTACCTTCAAGTATTATCGAGTAACATTTAAAACTTACAAAGTTTATAAAATGATTTCACGAGAGAACGGAGTTGCTTAGGTGAATTGAACGATTAAATATAAACCATATTTTTCCGTGGTGTTTCCTGGATAAAAAGTCAAATACACAAAATGACTTGCATCTTATTTAACGGTGTTAATCTCTGGTTAGATTCGTGCACCACGATTTATGACATGGTGTCCTTATACCCATGACTCTGATCCCATGCTTTCTATTACTAAAAGACGATATACGAAATAACCTTCAAGCAATCAAATAATTAGTTTTGCATATCCAGAGGACTATATGACATTATGATGTAGCTTACGGGTTGTAGTAAACTTATATTTAAAGCTTTATTTACTTTAATGTAATTTACGGATATAGGCTGAGGTTTTATTGCAATTCTCAAGACGATTATGTTAAGAGTGACCTAATTATTTTTGAAGTAGAACTTTCAAAGTGTCAAGATGAGGTTATCGCTTGGATTATCCAGGTGTATGGCATTTGCTATTTCAGACCTTTCTTGATAACTAAGACAAATCGCAAGATATATAAAGGAGTGTTTTCAATGCTTCTCGTCAGTAGCCCTGAATAAAGATCGAATATAATTTATCAAGATGAAGGCCCCGGTCGTGTGTTTGTTGTTTGTAATTCTGCTTGCGATTGTCTCTCTCTCTCAGAGGCATGTATTGAATATTTGTGTAGGGGGTACATTACATTTTATGTATAGTTTAAACGTATTTTACTTTCGTGTTTATTATTCGAGATATGATAGCCACCATTACAAGTTCATATTTTATTCCGTTCTTGGTTTATATTTTGTTTTTAACCCGTCAGATAAAGCGTTAGTTAGATTTAGCGTTCACTGCGATAATGTGAATGATTTTTGGTACGTTTAGAAACGTTAATTTAGGAAGTGAAACTATATAGATATTTATGTGTCTTTGAGTGTGTGATATAATAATGATATTATTATTTATGATAATTATACTATTATAATTATTATTAGTAGTAGTATTATAAAATAGAATTTTACATTTAGTGTTAGTCTATCACTGTTAATATAAAGAGAAAGTATGGAATAGACATACATTAGTAACATTGTAGAATGCTGTGCTACAATCTGTTCATATTGAACGGTTGACATTGGCTTTTCGATAGTTACGCTGTCGGAATGTTGTAGTCACGCCCTCGGGACATGCATATGGTTCTACTCATCTCAAATGTTAAACAAACACAATTTTTAATGATACAATATATTGAATACCTTTCTAGTTCCTACATTTTCACACCAGAAAAGAAGTTATTTCCATATATGCCATGCTCCACTATCTTGCGTGTGAGGCATATGGTATATTTCATGCAAGAAAACAGGAGTATTTTCCGAACTAGTAGCGTTGCATGGAAATTGAATTAAATTTAAATAAAATAAACGTCATTGTTTCTCCAAAATATAATAAGCTCGCCACCTTTCTGCAAGCAATCGATACATCAGTCACGCAGATTCATTTGTCGGAAAGATTTTGACGAAATGAAAATAACGAAAATGTCGTTAATTTTGAAGTAGTGATCTGAGATAGACTATTTGGTGAATTGCATTATTTAATGTGTAATGGACATATTACAGTTTCCTCAGGCGCATTCGTGTGAATTGGTGAATGTAAGTACATAAATCCCCCTAAGTGAATATGATGATTAAAATGGTTCTAATCCTTTGTACAGAAAACATAATTATGGAGACTCAATGTTGTGGGACAATTCTGACAAGCATGTTTATTATATATAATGATTCATTAAGTACTGGGTAGAACATTAAATCTCAAAATTGTTGTTCACTCCATAAGGCTTTTATTATATCTAGTAAATTTTAAACATTCAAGTTTAAAAGGTTTATATTTTTTTCTTCTCTTATCAAATGTATACAATTTCAATGTTGCGAACAAAACGAAAACAAGATATTGCAAAAATATGAGGCACACCAGTTTTAGAGATTCCATCATTTCTTTTCCAAAATTAGGATAGTAGTTGTTAAGCTTAGGTCTTTTCATAGTCGATACAGGATTGTACGTTGAAAAACCACCACATGTGTCATTTTCGTTAGACTTTTCGCGTATTTTTGTAACGTTTTAAAATAGCAATTTCCCATGTGTTTACGACGATGTCTCTCGATCCATGTATCATGGTAATTTTGATCCAAGCCAATCAAAAGGAAGAGAGAGAGAGAGAGAGAGAGAGAGAATATTATGATCGTTAGTAAGGTTAGTTAAAATAACTGAAAACTATCTGAAAATATTTTGTTGCTGTTTCGTCATGTCGCTTATTTTTTTTATTCTACACAAATGTATCTACGAAAGCACGTCTGAGCGTGCAGTTTACAATTATCTAACCGCGTTTTTGTAGTGATCTACATTCTTCGTAAAAACGAACTGTATCAATTAAATCATAAGTGAGTCTTATGTTGTTTTAATCAACATGAAATACAAAGAAAAAGTCAAATGGAAAAGAAAAAGTTGCCAATTGGCTAAGGTGATTGTAAACAACAATAAAAGGCACAGCACTGCATTTTATAGCTTATTGACTCGGCAGGGATGAGAGGGGTTCATTCACTCTGTCAATATGCATGTGCTAGGAGTATATTGTAACTCCGTTCTAAGGGCGAATAATTGTCTTTGTGTTTGATAAAAATAAAATATATATGCATTATGTACGCAGTGTCAGTTTTATACTATTCCTTGTATAAATGTTTCATTAAAAGCTAACTCGTCAAGACACTTCTCCTTTTAATGAAAATAACTCGTCAAGACACTTCTCCTTTTAATTGAAATGTATACATTTCGCTGTATATCATTGACACATTGTACTTGCTCTCTCTCTGTCTGTCTGTCTGTCTGTCTGTCTGTCTGTCTGTCTGTCTGTCTGTCTCTCTCTCTCTCTCTCTCTCTCTCTCTCTCTCTCTCTCTCTATATATATATATATATATATATATATATATATATATATATATATATATATATATATATATATATATATATATATATATATATATATTAAACTAATCAGCACCGCTTAATGGTTTGAACAAGTGCTGTGCATTTAATACGTCGGAGGAACATATAAAGTTTCAGCTACATTCATTGGCTCTGGTCGAGAAAGCTAATATTTTATAGTTGTAGTGTTCTGATTTTGAAGTAAAATAAATGAAGTTTCTTATGTACATTCGCTGGAATATCTTAATAAATTAGTAGCGGAAATTTGTCTTGCAATCCTCCAATTTGACAGCAACCACTTGAGATCTGCGTACCCCGGTTCAAGTATCCAATTTGCTATGCTACTGTAATTCCTATTTTTGTGAAAACGTTTGAACATTAATAATATTTTTAGGTATCGATACAAAAGAAGAAGACCTGCAAGAATTACGTAAACGTTTCGACGATGTGGACTCAAGCAAAGACGGGCATTTAGACATAGAAGTGTACAGGTTCGTGCAAATCTAGATATATCACCAACACACACACACACAAAAACATTAATGTATCCTATCCCTTTCGATATTAGGACTAATATCCTTTCTCATTCTTTTTATAGAAGCAAACCGCTATATAATGTCACCTTGAATGGAGCTGACATGTGAGTCTTGGCATTACGATAACTGGGATTGATTTCAAACGTTTTAATGAAAGATCCGAAGAGTTAACAATATTTTCGTTTATAGAGGCGGATCTAGATATGATAAGAATGCATGTCGCCAAGGGTCATTGCGATAAATACAATTCGTGTAGCAGCTACAGTTAGATCACGTGATTTCTTAAGTTTCAAAAACTCAATTTAGTAAAAGAATGTTTTATGCACACATAACCAAGAGAATATTTTATAAAGGAATATAACTGTTGTAGATATATTGTGGACTATGAAAGTGCCTTTTCTGTATCAATTGCTCCCTTGGGCGTAGTTAGCTCGTAGGTGGTCATCTGGAGTGGATAATTTGATGTTTAAGAAAGCCACCTACACTCAAAATTTAAAGATCACTTAGTCATTGTTGTGTAATAATTAACGCTCGTGTCAATAGTTTTGAGTGCTTTTTCCGCCAATGACACGCTTTCTTGTTCATAACGTTCGCAGCTGTATATTTTGCGATCAGTAAAATGTCTAACTTATTATAGCCATCTATGTTCCATGGTATTTAGCCGTCTTGTGGCCTAAGCATTACTTAACAAAGCTCCTGGCATTGCTACAGCAAAGCCACACACGAAACTACGTTGCAATCACACGTTTAGATTACATTTTTAGAATTTGTACTGTTTTAGTGCATGATGATGTAAATGGTTACCTTAGCCGTCGTATGTGGTAGAGTTTTATTTATCACATTTATCTGTAGCTTTAGTTGAGCTGGCAGACTTTCACAAGAACGCTATCTATATGACTCATATTTTCCGTCTATGGATTTTAAGTTTTTTCATTGTTTTTTATTTATAATTCAACGTTACCACTTACCGTCAGCAATATATTTAAATGGAAAGAGAGAGTGAGATAAAGAGATAGAAAATTACAAATATACACCAAACATAATGTGCTAAGCCTAAATGATATAAGATAATGCATGATAATACTAGGCAAAATTACTATTTAATACAAATAATACTATCATGCAGGATGGATCATTTTGTAATTTTAAAATTCATATATTATTTATACGTGCTTCATTCTCCTGGACATGTACCTATTGTCAACAAAATTCATTCTATATTACAATATACGCATCTCAACGGAGTGATCATATGTTTTCTTGTCAAAGCCTAAACATTATTTTGTATTCAACAGCCCGACCAAACATTCTATGCATCTGTAATATTCATTTTAAAGTGCTACTTTTTCGGAAGGTAAATTCTTGTGTTCAGCAGAAGAAATGTTTACGGCGTTTGACGTTATTGGAGATGGCAACACAAGTTTTGATATTAATCTCAGTATGTTTATGAAACACGTCTTCTGTTACCGCTACTATTACGTTTCGTTTTGGGAGACGGCAGTGTTTTGTGCTAACGAAGTTAACAACATGCTCTAGTTCCTTTCAGATTTCACCAAGCAAGTCAAATTTCCCCAAGCAAGTCACATGAATCAAATCAATGTCGTGGGTATGCAAAATTACATTAAAATATGCCTCTATACAAGTTGGCAACATTCTTGACGCTAGAAGTAAATTATTCCGTCATTAATTTTACCTATTGGTTTATCGAGCTGATTTGTATGATAATTAATATATTTTGATATGGTTTTAAAATTCAAACTAGAGTTAATCTTTCTAACAAATTCCACTATAGAGTAAAAGGCACCCTGCGCCATCGTATACTCTTAATATATGCATGTAATAGAATATTTGATTGGGAGTTGTCAAAGAACAAAGAAAGACTCCTTTGTTCTTAATGTTTTAGAAAAGGACGAAGACCCAGTTTTGTTTCAGTACGTTTCCTTACATGATTCTTAAAGAGAAAAGTTTATCTCTTTATGAGCCTTGAATCCATGTCATATTTCGTGGAACATTGCTATATACTAAGGTTAAAGTAACATTTGTTGGGGTTATAATAGTGTTTTTCATACTTCTTGTCAATGTTATTACTTACGATACTAAGATGTATATGTTGAAGTCTCAGCTATCTATTATACAAGTCGAATTAATTTGTGTTTAGGAGAAATTAATTCATTCAAGGACATTCATCGTGGTGAGGTATCAATAATGTTGGCAAGTTGGCATAAAATAAAATGCTTACATGTTAGTACAATTAATACGGGACTTCTTTTGGACCGCTCTATACATTAGGACTCCTTAGAAATATTAAGGATCATTTGTGATTTAATACATACTAATTTTAGGATCCTTTTAAGTTTTTTAATTTTCTTTCTAGGAAAAAGGTTATTTGTTGATTTTAATAAACTTGTTGGTTTTACTTTTTCTTGTTACTTAGTTAACTAATATGCATTCGCAAACCTAATTGTGGTATGTGGACATTATGCAAGAACGTATTCCGGTATTCTAACAAGTTAAGTTAAAAACATCTCTAACTGGTCAATTGAGTTGGTTAGTAGTGGGTGGTAACTATTCATCAGAAAGAGGGTAATTAATGAAAAACATTTATGTATATCTCTACATGTGTCAAGGATCGATGCGGAACGAAGTGTTTCAAATAATGTTGGATATCAAATATAGAAGAAGAGTCTCGCATACACTTATAAGTCATTATGAACTGTTGACTAAAATGCACTATAAATATACAGATAGACTTAACCTTAAATTTGACACATCGACATGACCTTGTCTCACAATTTTCCATAAACGTGAGACATGTCCGTGACAACTCTCCTTTCTCTAAATAAATTGTCATGATGTGTTTCCCTAGGTGATCAAGTAATTTTCAAATGGTGTCCAATTGATCTTTCTAGCTATCGTTGTATATGATCACGTTATGGTTGTATTTGTCACAATTAGCTGCACCAGATGCTTTTATGTTCACTAAACAATTAAATGATGACCGAAAATTTGTCATACCAAATGGTATACATTTATACTGACAAGATCCATCTGGAGTTAGAAATACTGACATTACGTTTCCACTTTAGACTAACATGCATTGTGAAGTTAAAGGTAAACTTAACCTTAAATTCAACATATTGACATGAATTTGCCAAACATGTTGGTAAAATATCAAACTTTTTGGCATATTTACATCTCGTAAATTGTCAATGATGGCATCTGATCTTGATATTCAAAATTAATTCCTCTTGGTAACGTGGGACATGTATTATCTTTTACATGCAAAAAATACATAGCTTTTAGCCGGAATAAAATATAATATATGAATAAGAGTGGACCTGATTGTGTGCGAAATTGTACTTCATGAGTGTTCAGTGTATTGGTGATTTATACGTAACATATTACATTGTTAAATTTAAGATAATAATCATTGGCAAACAAACATTTCCCACTGAGTTTGAGTGTGAGTTCAGATCATAGTACAAACTGCTGAAAATTTGATAGTTCTTGATGTACGTCATGCTTATTGATAACCATTATATAAAAAGACCTCACCTTGCTTACGAAAATGGTAGAAATTACATTTGAAAACGTCCCAAAATCTGGAGAACGTATTGTACTTTAGTTTTCTACCTGGAAATTATATATTCTTATATTGGGCCCATGGATCGCCGAGTGGTATGAACAGGTCGCCTTTACCAACCACTGCTATCTCATTTCTGTCCGATTCGGTTCGAATCTCTGGTGTCAGTAGGTACAAGTGGGTTGTTTATTGGCGTCTACGCATGGTTCATTTTCAACCAGTTATATTGCACGCAGTGTATATCCTATTGTATGCTAGGAAATGACAATAAGTGATGTACGATGAAATAAACAAGCAGAAAAGTTTCTAAATTGAATGAAGGTATGACTTCAGAGATTTCTCCATAATGCACGTTAATATGAATTAATTTACTATTGTGTTTTATTCAGACATACTCGCTGTGTATGATTTGTTTAAACAAGAAACCGCATAGGAGGGTATCGGAGAGGAAACCTCACAGGACAACGAGTAAGTGTGGAAAAAAATATCAAAGACGTATATAAAATAATGTTTTTGTCATCTCTCTAAATCTCAGGTTTGATTAAAGACATAAAGTAAAGCACCTTTACCGACTATCTAGGAACGAATTATATAAATGATTTGACAAGCAAATATTGTTTGCCTAATTCGAAATAAACTCAGATGAATGATAAATAAAAACAGGCTACCTCTTTGTAATACAATGAGACAACATTAATTTTGAATGAACATATAATTGTTACTATATTTTAAATAGCTGAATTCATGTTAATAGTTATGCTAATTAAACAAAAATTAATAAACGTTTTGGGAATTTAACATAGATTTCTAATGTAAAAATCTAATGATGTTTTATCAATAAGTTACACCTATGTTGATTGAGATGAATCCCAAAGTCAAATAATATATATATATATATATATATATATATATATATATATATATATATATATATATATATATATATTATACACTCTCAACTTGTATCTAAATGGGTTTGAGACTAACGACAAATATTCTGTAACTTGGTGAATCATATTTGTCCGATTTCAAACCTCGATTTGTACATCAGCAGAAATAAAAGAATAAAAGACATTATTATTTCCTCTGGATTCTATAAATTTGTAATACTCTGTGAAAAATAAATACGTTTTCTGCGGTAGTTTACTTTGCCGTTGATGAAATGCAGCCAAGATCATTGATGATGAAAATACAAATTATTCTCAGCTTTTCCTTTTCCGCTTATGCTCCATTTCATATCCAATAGCTATCATAAAAGGAAACATAGCTTCTATATCCGACCTATTAGTATATCCGTTTGTTTAAACTTTGCAGATTCTTTCCAATTATTTTAATACTTGAGCACATGCATAAAAAGCCATATACAGATACGATGTAACAGACCCAAAATACAGAGATACAGATGCACGAAACTCTTGCAAGGTTTTTAGCGCCGATATCACGCTACATAATAAATATTATTTGCCAAGGATCACTTTATGTACTTAAATGTATCGTTTAATCACACTATAGCTGCAAAGGCTTCCACCACTTGCACCTGTCTAAAAAACAAAACTCAAAACAACATTTTAAATAATAAGACTGCTAGTAGAATATTGATAGATGTCAATGTTTAGATATATTCCGTCCGCTTAAATATAGCGACCAATGAACCAGCACAATGCATCGCAAGTTATGGATAAAATGGTTATAATGGACACTTGTTGTGTCCAAACGGACAGGGTGAGAGATAGAGACTGGAATTTGACAACATTGATTAAGGTACAACTTCTCTTTCATGTATACGGTACAACGTTGAACATTTTTTATAACAATGTTTAATGTTGTATCGTGAACAGAGGGACCCACAATTGACACTAACATAAATTTGTATCTGTATTTCAAGTATTATCCTACATCGATGCTTCATAATAACCAGAAAATAATCATGATTCACAATGAGCATTTATGAATGTTTACCTGAATTTTCCTACTAGATTTTATTGCATCATCTTTAGCAACCTTACTTTGACACTGTTGAATCTAATGGTAGTCTCTCGAGTCGAGGAAGACAAGTTGTGCGATCTCATTCAACGGTGGACGCGCATGTGGCTCCTGAGTCCAAATTCCGATGCACACAGGCGGTTGCAGGTGGGGCATGGGACACCGGTGGTTGGTGGTATTTGTGATACAGTTGTGTGACGTCTCTCCCGAGTTGCAGCAAGACGCTGGCGGTGGTCATCCTTAAAGGTGGAACAGGCTTTTCTGGTCAGCGCTCGCCAATGGCTTCTGTCTAAGGCAGCGAGCTCGAGCTGGCGGGGTTGGAGGTCTGTCCATTTGATGTTCATCTTGAGGTTGTCTTTGTATCTCTTATGAGGGCGGCCTTGGTTTCGGTTTCCCTGGGCTAGCTCGCCATGGAACAACTGCTTTGAGATTCTGCTTTGATCCATGCGGATGACATGGCCAGTCCAACGAAGCTGGGCCTGGACTGTTGAATCACGGTCATGTAAATCAGTAGCAGGAAATGAATTATTGCAGTGTCCTTGATTAATTAATACAATTATCCTCATGTAAAATGTTGAATAAAATGTTGAAATAATAAGGTGAAAAGCCAACCCGTGTGCCTTGGGCTACATATTACAGGCTCTAATAAGAGAGCTACTGCAACCTAATGAATAAGTCGTAAGTTTACACAAAATCGGGTTAGATATTCACCTACTTTGGGTTATCTGACTAGGTCTTTATTTGAGAAAGCTGGTTGTATGCAATTTCCTCAAAATGGCGTATGCAAACAACACTTTGAAAGTGCCGATATTAACTAAAATATTTGTAATATCCTCACTCTCTCTCTCTCTCTCTCTCGTGAGAAAGTATGTGTGTTAAACGATAACTAGGTTGTGGTGGCATTATAACGAGGAACACTTTCGTTGGTGACAACACTATAATGTTTATCGATGAATCATTCAATGGAAAATATTATGTTTGATTCCTGGGCCCCACAAAATCCCAATATTGGATATTTAACAAAACGTGCACGAACCTGAATGTATATTGCGATTTAAATGAAATATGAACAGAATTGCAAGAAAAAATCTCACATAGTAGAAAGATACAATGATATAACGATTCCAAGTAATGCCACTAACCAATGGAAAAATGATACACGTAAACATTGACAATTTCCACACAAAAATAATAGACGACATAGTTCACTCAAATAGTGATGTATATGTTTCACTAAACTAATGTATATGATGCGTTTCAATCAGCTAATACAATATGGTGCATTTCACTCAACTAGTCAGAAAATGACGAGTTTTCAATCAGATAGTGAAATATAATATAAAAGATTGGGACATATATCTTGCGGAGTCAGACACAAATCTGAAATGACTTCAAATCGCTACCAGACTGTCGAATGGTTGAGAAGCCACCACCAACAGCCTGCCCCTCCTGATCCGCCTAAAGAGCCGTAAAATCTTTTGATCACTGCAAATGCGTTGGTCCAGAAGCCTTGTTTCTTCTCCACGTGATGACATTTATCTTCGTAGAGGATGACGTCAGCCCCGACAGCAGCATATTGTGTATAACACAACCCATATTAGGAATAAACAACACCTGCGAGACGGTGAATATACGGAGATACACCATTCACCAGTCACCGACCATCAATCAGTCAATCAGCAACCAGTCAGCTGAAAATATAATATCCGAATCCGTGTATTACAAATATCACGGTCCTGTATACGGAACGTAATGATGTTATGTACTCGTAACCTACGTTGATTATTTTATACAAATTAGATTATCGGGACTACTGTGCAATATGATTATCAGGTTAAGAAGTGAACCTGTGTACTTACCGCAACAATGAATACAACATTATTGCGAATATAATCGGTCTGTTCTGTTACAGAGGTAAACTAGGAAACAGAATATAACATTGCATTTCAAGACAAAAGTCGGAATTACCTTATATACAAGATACATATCGCAGTAAAACAATCATATCCTGTAACACAAATAGGAAAATAATATTTAATTCACACAGGCCTCTACAGCTGGAGATCTCGTGTCATAAACTGGACTGCTAATTGACGAAACGTATCGTAATGTGACGTTTAGCTCTACGATGAGGTAATTTATACACAGGCCATGTAGCCATACACAGTCTGTGCACTCAAGATATATCGCCTTTTCCATCGGAAAGACTTTTCTCGTGTAGCATGGGATGAACCAAATCATCATTTCGAAGTACTATACGGTATAAATAAACTCCTCTCGGGTAACGCTGTACACAAGCAAAAAACACGAGTACATGTACTTATTCCAACAAATAAATAAACAATAAATATATACAATTCCATGAAAATGCATACCCCCCTTAAAAAGTGACAACACGTTTAGAAAATCACGGAATGTGAATGCAATTAATCATTGAAACATCCAATAATGACATGAAATGATCTGCTAATTATACCCTACTTGAAAAATCAGCAACAACATTTAGCCACCCTTGATTCGCCTAGATTCGGAAAGTATACGGCTGTAACGATAACGCCTAAACCATTAATATTGCCTTGGGGTTGTTCAAGTATAAGCGCGGCTGATAGTCCTTTTGTATGATAAAATCCCTCCCCAACATATATGTGTGGAATTTACATATTTCCCATACTAAAGTTAAGCACCCCTTTTCAAGCACGGAGTAGTTTTGATCCCGAGGGAGCAATTTCCTACTTGCATAGAGAAAGTGCAATTGTAGAATTGGCGCACATATGAGTTATGGCAACTGTGGGAATGGCGCACTAATCAGTTTCCCTTTTAAAGTGTTAAACGCTCTTTCCTGGCACACACCCCATGATACTTTCTTCGACTGCACTATCCTGGTCAAGTCTGTTAATGGACTGTTTATAGCTGCAAAATTGGGAACACATGTATTATAAAGTCAAATTAAACCTAGTAAAGAACTTACTCCTTTTTTTGTTGTCTGGTCTGGGGACATCTATGGTTGCTACTATTTTGTCTGGGTGAGGTTTCAACTGACCCAAACCACTTACAAGATAACCCAAGCATTCCAAATTAGTATAGGCTATGTAATATTTGGTGAGTCTAGCTGTGAGATTAGCCATGCGGAGTCTATTAAGCATGACAATTAATACTCAGACATATTCTTGTCAGGTATACGTATAGACGAAGATATCATCTACGAAGCTGTCAACGTTTTCCATACAATTTAACGGTTTATGCACAAGACGAACACACGACGCACCAGTGTTGGCTAAACCAAGAGGCATGATCTTAAGTGGAAATAGACTTTTGGGAGTTGAGAATGCAGATAAAACGCGGACATTATCAGTGATTGATACATACCAATATCCTTTGGTAAGATACTTTTTCGAAATATATCTGAGACCTGAGAGTTTTGAGATCAAGTCTTCTATGTCTGGCATCAGTTCTGCGTGAAACACACTGATTATGCCCAATTGCCGAAAGTCAATGCATAAACGTTCCGTCCCGTCTTTATTTCTGACCTAATGGTACTCTAAGTATTATTCACTTAGAATCCGTTTTCTGATAGATGTCGCACGAACACATAAACCCTGCTACAGCACTCATGACACTGGGCCAATACATTTCTCTAGACACCCTATACGGTGTTGTCATGGGAAAAAACTGGCCTGACATACTCTATTTGTGCGCCACCGTGAGTACGTGTGAACCATTCTACCATCAGGCACAGTATATTCTCTATAAATTGAAACGTTGACACGTATAAATCTTCTCATCCAACCACTCTGTCGAATGGTTGAGGAGCGACCACGAACAGTCTGCCCCTCCTGGTTTGCCTAATGATCCGTAAAGTATCTTGTTCACTGCTAACGCTTTGGTCAAGGACCCATGCTTATTATAGTCCGTACTAGTTTGCAGAGGATCCATTTCCATTTAATTTTTATGTATTCAATTCTAGCATGCACAGGTAACAGTTCCATTTAATGTATGTGTAGTCCGTACTAGTATGCAGGGGTTATATTTCCATTTAATGTAGCTATAGCCAAAAAAACTGCAAAGTCATATATTCATGCAAAAATTTTCCACACACACACTGGGGGAGAATGTGGAACCTGACCTCCACACAATTTTAAGCCGGACGTTTGAAAATGTTTTATGTCCTATAGTTTGAGTTCTGTATTAGTATCTGAAATAAAAAATAGTGAGTACTAGCGTTTTGATTCAGACGAAGTTAGCATATCTTGCTTTAAGCGCTAAACACTCCATGTAGGTAATTAAACTGGTATTCTATGTTAAATAACGGACAATGTACATCTTGATAAAATAAACATATGTTCAAGGGTTTGCGTAATACTTAACATTTTCTTTGTTAAAAAATGTAAGGTTAATTATATTACTTTTGAATTGCGTTTATAGAATGACTGTAACTGTGGAAACAATGTCGGCAATACAATACAGTTGCACACTAGCATAATAAAGACTGTATAATGCAAACAAACAACACAAATTTACATTTTGATGATGTTTACAAAATTTAATTTAAAATGTTGCATATGTGTATATATCCTTTCTATTGAATTTTGGAAAATGCATGTTAATAGACGTAACAAATCAAATTTCTACTCCGAGTCAGATATATTTGGCAAATAATCGCATAAAACATAAACATCAATACATTTATCGATGATCTGAATACCTCACATTCAGGTTTCATTGCTTTCAAATAGTAGTTTCATTTGCCGTAATATTTTGAGAGTATCCTTGCATAAGAAAACATTGTCTTATAATTCGTTTGTATACTTACCCAAACAAATTTATTCTTACCCATCCATATACATGCTGGTGAAAGCAAAGTTTTCTGGAACATATATTTATGAACCTGCAACCATGAATACCTTTCAGTAGCTAGTCTACTTCTCGACTAATAAAAACTTTACGGTATCAAGGAACAAAATCGAAACACTAGCATTCGAGAGCATATTGAATGAAACTTCACGTTGAAAAGCTATGCAGTCTTAAATGTGCAGCACATTTTCTAAAGAAACAAGACATTGCTGCTTGGAAACAAGAAAGGAATACTTGGTGTGTCAAAAAATAATATAAACAGAAATATGCATTTTCTATTCCATGAAATTAAATAGTCCGTTTTCTTTTTCATATAGAATCACTTTAATTCATATGTGATGTGATTGAGAGGTAGTTTTAAGACACGAAACTACCAAATCCACCAAACTCCGCACCAAAACCACCAACTATTTACCAAATCCACCGAAATCGACACGATATTTGCAGAAACGTTTTTATCTTCTTCGCATTAATACAATTTCATGATCTACATTAATATCGCCCCTAAGTAAGGTGTATGCGATATCACATGCTTCAATTTCAACTTAGTGACGATACGAGAGTAAAACGTTAATATTATTTGTGCTCATTTATAACATTCCTGAAATTAAAGCCAATATTAAATGTTGTGATGCATTATAAACGTTTATTTGTGATGTTTACCAAGTTCACTTACTTCTATGAGTTGGAAGACACAGTGAAATAAGACTTTGAATGAGAATCCTAACGTATGTGCACAATATATTGTACACCCATAGGCTGTTAAGTCTTGCTGTTTTAGAGAACGTAGCGAATAACCATGTTTTATATCAGCCATCTACGGCCTACATTTGCAAATTCGGAATTTGGTATCGAAAGAATTAAGATTTACTCTTTTAAAATACATATTTATGTTCAATTAAATGCCAACGTTTTCGTAAGTTTGCCGATTTAAATGAAATAGATATTTGCACAGTAATGCATGCAAACTATAAATTAACACATTATAAAAGAACCATTTAAAATATATCTCAAGAATAAACGTACAAATAGTTTAGCCCATCATTCATTTCTACAATTTGTCATTATAATACTTTTAGTACTTTCTACTGCTGGCAGTATCCGCTGGCCTGAGTTTCTCCCAACATATCTGGAAGCCGTTGGACACTTAATATCGATGTTGCTGGCACTGATAAATCTGGATTTGTTTGGTCGTGATGATTTTGACAGTATACATTTATGTACATTTCTATCTTCGTCCATTTTCCATGCTAATTGTGGAATTGCATGCTGCTCAATTGAAGGTGCTAGACGCCAGACGTTCTATCAAAACCTCAAACACGCCAGTTATCTTCATCACAATTTCTGATTATACCATCCATCTGTTGGTTGTTCTAAAGTATGACAACAGGTTTCTTCAGTTTCGTCAAATTATTTCTTGGATGACTGGAATATTGTGAAGCTCACTTAAAACATTGACAACATCATCAGTTATATCTATACTGGAATTAATGTGTTTTTTTTTTCTTCACGTTTTCGTTTCCAGTCTCTGAATTTCTTGACATGTATTTGTTTAGTAGATTTTGTAGCAGCACAATCGTGTCTCTTCATAACATCAATGATTATATTCCAAAACATTTAAACGTTGTTATGTTTTATATACCAACAGCCAATATTATGTTATGTTGTTCTAACAAACAGGCCCCTTGTTTCTTTCTCTAAGCCATTGATTTATCAATATGCTCTGAGTACATTTTTACATGTTGCGTACTTCCACCAAAAGACATATTCGTCAATCGTTTCAGTAGTTGTTGTAATCATGGTTAGTGATCGTTCTACAGTCCATGTGTTATATGCACCCTTTAATATCGTGGCTGCTATACACTTTGTTGTTTTGACAGCCGTTGTTTTGTCTAATGTTCCTCTAATTTTCTGATTATCTGATTGTTGTTATAAAGACGAACAAGAAATATATTTGTGTAGCTGAATTGTAATAATTTGCTCAGGTATATGTGCATGCGTTTTTAGCCTTTGGCCTTATTCTTCGATGCCTGCATTGTATGTCAGGTCATATCCTGGCCCCATAACTAGTAAAACAAAACAAAAAATACAACTAAAAAGAATGCCAAAATGTAAAAAGAAATAAAAAGAGTAAAAGTAGCATTACGTATATATTGTACCTTCATAGGACAATCTGTTATTTTTGTTAAACTATATTTATATAAATATAGATTTTGTGTTTGTTTACATAAAGCCCAATCAGTAATTGTATAAATATTGCATTGGATACTTTGGTTGTTCATTTAAGTTTCTTATTCTATTAAAAATGTTATTAATATTATATGATCTAGTGAGAGGAGATTTATTCCCTTCTTGGTATATAATGTAGTTTTCTTTCCCAGTTTCCTGTTAAAAGTGTTTTCCGTGCATTAATTTCTGGACTGACTTTTCAATATCATTCCCTTTAATTCTCTCACCACACATGTATTTACTGTTACCATTAATTTTAGAAAACGCGTTCCCCTAAATACCCGTCACTTTGTTTATCTGGTATGTCTTGAGATGTGTATAATTATCATGATATGTTTGTATCTGTCTTAAAATGTTGGTCTTGTTCGTGTACATAATGTCTTTTATACTAAGTTCTTTTAACGATTTTTCAGCTCCTTTCCTTATCTCCTTCCTCTTACAAATCCCCATACTCCTTGTACATAACCCCCCAAATTTACCCGCTCTCATTTTAATCCCTCTAATTTCTTCACTATATCAATCTGTGCTGTTGAACGGTTGAGTGTGACCTTAATTCGATTATTATCACGTGCCAAATTTGAGGAGATGACAATTGATTTAATTACTTGCTGCTCTAAATCTAGTTTATTTATCAAAGTAATCTACTATATGTATTTCATCGCACGTGACTTGAACATCAACGATTTGTTTACAGTGTGACATTTGAAGACTGTTAAAACGAACAATTATTCAGGGTAGCATTTAGCTTTCAATGACCTTGGAATGATTAACATTTGTTTAATAAGATCTTTCTTCAATATGTAATTGACATGTTCTTACATTCATGCTCACTATATATACGCAGTTGCTCCGACTTGTCCATTTCCCCATGAAAAGTCCACTTGAATTATAGACGTTAAGTTTTGCCCCAAAAGCCTGGGAACATAATAGGTAATGTAATGGCCAACTGCAAAATTATGTTAACCCAGTGAATGTGGTCAGGCTAACTGAGGCACCGTGTCCTAAGATACATTCATCATCTTGATTTTACTTATTTCGCATTTTACCTGTGTTTATTCTGTATTCTATATGCATTCACACTTATTTGAACTGCATTGCTAGATTGTTTTTGCGGTAAGGTCAGCAAAGCACTGAAGAAAGACCAACTTCATAATGTAAGAAACCGTGTATATTCTTTATGGTAATACAAAGAACACTGCAGAAAATTTAAATTCTAAACGATTTGAACTACATATTTCCATAAACGTAAGTTCTTCATGATCAAAGGTTTGTATCCGTCATATTTACAATAATATAGAAAACAAGTAGTTTCTTACGTAATGTAATTGTTTGGGTAATACAGAGTGTTACCGAATGAAAGTTACGTTATAAAGGGCTCTCTCATATATACTACGTTGAAACATGATTTGGCTAAGTACGTCAGACTCCATTTAACGCTTAATTATAGCTCAGTTTTCTAGACGCTGTGACATGTATGGTGTTATAAATATTATTACCTTGTTAATGTTTGCCCATAATTATAGATTGCAGTTATCATTTATAGGTAAGTTATTAGAAAGCTAACATTTGATCATAAGTGTAAATTCTATTTTAAGACAATGAGCTATAAATATACCCAGTTTATATCTTGAACCAGATTACAGCTTGGCATGATTGAGTAATGCGACTTAGGTCAGGTGACAAAGTATTGCGAAATAGATAATATGAAGCTGGCTACTATATACTGCGATATAGAGTGGTGGAGTTGTATATAACGTAAGTAGTGAACAATTAAGGCTTTTCCTAATATTGTAAATTGTACATATGAAGGAGGAGAAAACATGTTTTAGTTAAATGATTTCATGTAATATTTTGCTCGCGTCGTTTTTTGTTCCAATTTTAATTTTTGTTACATGTGTTATTATACACATTCCGACTGTGCTCATTCCCAATCAAGCAGGGCATATTTGGCATGACACAGTAAAGATAGATATGTATGTATTTCCATAGTGGGCATTACACGGTCAGAAATATGCGATTTAAATCTCTCGTTAAAAAAAAAAAAACAATTCTTCACAATTTCAAAGCTACTTGATCTAATCTGGACTGGCTTGCTGCACCGAAACCCCAACACAAATTATGTTACAATAAACGTACAGTGTCTCCGTCTGTCAGGCATATATTTCGATCTAGGATATCATATCTCCTTTTACGCTCCTGTCCTGGATTAGTGACCGTTTATTATATGCTCATTTTTTATTATACGTAAGGATTGATTATATAAACAAAATACACTACAACAAAAAACGTAATTGAATGTATGCCGCATGCCTAACTAAATACACAAACGGATATTCATCATTACACAAACCAACATTATTACTGCGCGCATAACTCCCCTCAGATAAATTTGAACTTAGTCGCGCTCTAGACATAACTTTCGAAAGAAAATGGCGTGTCTAGTTAAAATTGAAATTTGGAGTGATATTGTGAATGAATGTGCATTGCAACAACTTTTCCATTTGATCTGGAATGAATAGAATTTGGTATTTTTCTCGATTCTAGGAAATTTCGTGATTATGGACTGGATTTGTATATGACAATTCCACATGAAATGCATCAGATTGAAGAAATTAGGGAGATGCGTGTTGACATCTACAAATGTGTTTCTGTTTCTGCCAATGGATGTTTGAAATCATAATGTGGTAAAAATATGAAGTCTTTCAATTGCAATTATGAAACAGACGCTATGGAATTTAATGCTTATTTCATTTTGAGTGTAGTAAGGAGGATGTAATTGTACTTATATTCGAAATTACAGCACAATTTATATATGCATAATCCAGATTGAGAACTTATGACATGGCTCATGTAATTCGGATTTGCAGAATTAAGAAAATACATTTTGAGGAAATTCAGGATGTAAAACTGTAAGTATATTTTATTTTGCTACTCTTATCACCAGCTAAAGAAGAGAGTATATGCCTTTTTGCTTGTATGTTATTTGTAAGGACCTTATATTGCGTCTGTGTTATATACTGTAGCTAGCCTAAATTCGAAACATTGTATCAACGCGGAATGTGCCAAAACAGCTGGTATGTGACAGTCCACGAAACATCTGTTTTACTTCATTCATAAACAAATTTAAACAACCACAAAGTAAAGAGCATCTTACGCGAGTGTACATGATTTGTGTACAAATCAAAAGTGCTGGCGTCTGCGTCCATTGTTTGTTTACAATATAAAGTAGTTCCTTTATGCACGTGAATGCTATATGTGTATTGTCGCGTGGGTTCAATATCGGGTAATACTGCACGATTCTTGACAATATAAAGTTAACGGGGAAAAATGGGCAAATAATAATATACAATATTAATTAGCAGCCTTAATACATTTCAGCATAGCTATATTGTATGATTATTTCCACTATTCATTATTTATCATTTCTCGATTTTAATATCCCCAGCCGATCTTAGTAGCCTTCTTCAACTGTCATCAAATTAGTCTTGAAATTTATTAATATCCTCTATTTTACCGGATATTTGTTAACATTATAGAGTTGTTTTTTTCAAGAATGTACTTACTAGCTTTTGTATATCCTTTCGGAGAGTAATTTGAATTGATTCATAATATTTAGTACAAATATAAAAGAAATACAAATATGTTTGGTTCACACTTGTACATACCATTCCTGTTTAGATAATAGGATCGAATCATTGATATTCTCTCAAACACAAATTAAATGCTGTTAGCTATTGTTGACGAAGATTGAGTTTAAATATTATAAACTGTGTATCCCGTATGAAATTCGTAGTAGTTTTTCTTAATATAACTTTGTAATTAGTCGTATAAAAGATGTATTTCCTTTTGTTGCAAAATTCTATAGTCTTCTTCTATTCAGGAATATTGTCTTAGCGTGACTCTTAGTGTCAGTAAAGTAATATTTTCTACAGATTTATTTATTGGTGTGTGATTCAATCTGACCAAACATTCTTAGCGTTCTTTATTGATTTGCCTTGGACAGTGTGCACTTGTCATGTACATTAATAAATAATGATGCATTTTCAAGCGCAATTTGTCTTTGTCCAGGCGTAACTATTTATTTTGAAGTACTGCATATGATTTTATCTTTTAACTCTTTATTGTTCAATTTATTGAGGTCTTTGCCTGTATAGTTTTAAATGCTGTAACTGTTGTTGCCTTGGACATCATAGTTGTAGAACCCTGCTTCTCTGTCATAGTTTTTTTTGGAGCCCTTGATTTCTATAGCCTTTCTCACAAAGCTAAATGTTTTATGAAAAGCCCGTAACGTGCTGTAATATTGTCTGCGTCTACGGAAATATCTTTTGTAACGTTTAGATCGAGTAGAACTACTCTATTTTTTAATTTTACTTTTATTTCTTTAAATTGATGCAGACTATTATTCACAGTGTAAAATAAATCACTTTTAAATAGATTACAAGTTTTGTGTATTTATAGAAAAATATCTTGTTGTTTTGTTTGTTTGGAGCAAATGATTAAACACTCTTAAACTAAATGTTTCCAATAATCAGTTGATTCTTAGTTTATCACCACTGTATTATGCGGGAGTTTGCAGCCAACGTGATAATAGCAAGTCATGTTTTTGTATGATTATGTATGGCATAGCAGCAAAGCGGCAGGAAGCATATTAGGAGTTTTTCGATCAAAGCAGCAGAACACACATACATTTAAATATTATTTACTAGTTTTAGTGTGGTTCAGACATAGCGAAAAATACAATACATTTCTTCTAATATTGTCACTGCGTTAAAATAGCTAACATAACAAAACATGATAAAAAATAAATAAATACATGAATATAAAATAAATAAAAAGACGATTTAAAAAACATGAGCACAAGTAATACATTGTAGCTGAAGCATATTTTCTGTCTTAACAATTTTCTATCAAGTATAGATCGTGTCGCTTCACCTTTGTCGCATGTCTAGTTCGTGTCGCTACACCTTTGTAACAAGGATAATTCGTGTTGCGACACGTCTTTCACAAGACGAATTTATTTCTGTTTTTATAAGGCCACATGCTTGATGTTTAGTTTAGGTTCAGACGCAGATGGGTAACTTTGAATTACGGGGTCAAGTTCAGACATATAGTAAAGTTAGGTTATTCTTTAGCTGGAATGAATTAAGCCGTAGATACAGCAAGCGAGTGTTGTATTATGTTCTAAATTATAGCATTCTGGATGTAAATCAATTCAGGACATAACAATGCGCAGTAGCAGATCAGAAACAAATCATGTGTCTCACCTCATAAAACATTGCAAGCACATTGATCTAAGCAAAATCAAACTTAAGTGTATTCATATACGAGAAAAAATGAAGAAAAAAACCTAGCCCCCCCCCTAAAAAAAAAAAGCAAAGAAAGAAACATCCAACAAAATAATATAACGTTTTCCCTAACTTGGCTCATTATAAGGCAGAAAGGCCAAGTGAATTCTTGACGCGGCCCTGCGATAATTATTCATCCATAATCAATGCTTCAATATACGCTTGTTACCACACTGAAGGTCATGTTTTTAATCTAACTTGGGATATGTAATTTTATCGGTATCTTGGACACGTTGCAATATGTTGTGTTCTATTTAACAAATGAAGTGATCTTCATGTGTTTGTTTGGGCATGATGGAGGCCCTATTTCCAATCTCATTTTGATCAGACTTACATTATGCGCTTGTAATGTCAAGATCTCAAACATATTCATTATATGGTGTGAGATACACTCATGTTAAGATGATGATATTGTATCCGATTGGATGAAGTTGTTCCCAGCCTTGAAAACATATTTTTGATCCAAATTGAATCCAGCTTGGAATATACGCTTGCATTCGACGATCCCAGATGGGTTCATAACAAGTGAGATCCACGTTTACAAATGAAGCTATTTCACCTGGTCAGAAGTGGGTTTATCTTATGTGGATGTGTCCGACCAGGCTCGTTGCTGCTTATACGCAGTTAAGCAGCTACGTGACAACAAAATAAGTAAAGCATTTCATATCAATTATTTTAATTATTTCTTATTATTGCAGTAAGTTTTGATATGAGAAAACTTTTATTCCATGATTTCATGACTAGTGTTTACAATGAATATACACAACCACCTTTTTTTCTCGGTACGCGACGAGTGGAATAACTTCGTCATTCTCTACTTACGTAAGACGAAATATGCTCTAGAAACACGCCTGCCATATTTGCCCATCAGTCAACTTTAGCGTGTTACCAGTATGTTTGCTGTAATTGACTGAACCGGTCAACTCTGGAAGACATAAATCTGATTTGAATTTGATCAGATGTGTATTGTAAACGGATATCATCAAGCTGTTGAACATTTTTATAATGGCCGCAAGCTATATACATCTTGATCAAGCGTTTGATATCGGCACGTATAGTCAAGATCTCATCAAGATGTTCAAGATTTGTATAATGGCAGCAAGCTATATACAGCTTTATCAAACGTTTGATATAGGTGCGTATAGTCACGTTTTCACGTGAATGCATTAATGGACATGAGACTGTGAAATAGTTCAAATTAACATGTTATAAAATCTGGGAGATAGTATACTTAGACTAAAGTACTTAAAAAGCCTGCTTATTTAAATGGTCAACTGTTATGTAAACAGGTGAATACTATCAGACCCACTTGGGTCTCTTATTACCATTATATAGGCAACTTTTTTGGTTCCCCTAAACAAACTTGGAATATATGATCAAGGCCCGTATCTAGTAATGAGTTGATTTTGCAGTCTTGCAGTACAGGTTGCATGTTCAGGATCCAATTAGAGTTCAGTTATTAGCAATACCCATATATAATAATGAGTTCAGTAAGTAGCCAGAACCATGGATATTATTGACTTAAATAATTAGCAAGACCCACATATATTAATTAGTTCAATAATTAGCAAGTCCCACATGTATTTTTGAGTCCAATAATTAGCAAGATTAAGAATCCCGGAGGGGCTGTTGGTGAAAATGAATGAAGGATATACCCCTGTTGAGCCTGATTTGATTGCTTGGTATCCACCTGGTAACTTCCTTCGATAGCATCACACACTAGATTAATCGCTATCACCGATGCAATATTTACGTTGTATGGAGCAATATGCCTACCACCATCTCCGTTATCGTATCTGAGGATAGTTGATGGGGGGCGTCCGCGGGTGGATTCTTAGGCCATCCTAGTATGGTTCTTATTGAACTGTTATAAATATCAACCATATACCCCGGTGTGCTTATTTCAATCGTCGACGATAACGTCGGTTCATGAACCGTAATAGCGATTTTTGATTCTTTTCCTGTGATCGATTTTATCCTGCGTTGAAATTCTTTATTGATTTGTTCTATTTGGTATGACCCAGTTGGTATTGTAACCTCCTCCCAGTCTGGGGTCCCATCGGGTTTATTTGTCCGTGCAAAAACCAGCGAGTTATTAGGTTGTTGTCCGTTAAATGCTTCCGCTCGGATATTAGGCCAACTGTGATATATTCGCAATTTTGCCAGCGCTATTTCCTTCACTGGAACCGGCGATGGGAAGTTCACACTGAATTCGGGTTTCGTTGACGTTATCGATATCATATTTGTTTGTACCTGAGTGGTGTTCTCCGCGATCCGTTGAAGCAACTGAAACCCTTCGGGGTTCAGCGACATTATTATTATTCGTTATTTTTAGTGTCTAATTTCAACAACCAGGTGGTTCCGGCTTCCAGTTGAAAATCCTCGATTTTTGACATCGCGGAGCTATACAACTGGACCATCGTGGAGAATTCAACATCGGATACGAACAAATTATCAATTGACAACGAGATCAACCCGGATAATTTCGAGTACGCGTCGGATACTATTTGATGTTTTACTGTATACTCGTTGAGTTTTTTCTGAAAACACGATGATATCTTCCTAGTGATTGCGTTGGCGACTCCAGCAACTGTTGTCATTGCGGAGATAGCGATTGGAACAGCGATCGGGGCTATCGTGGTTACCGTGGATAAAATAACACTGGTACCGGCTACTATACCCGACACCGAGTACACGACCGCGTCGATGGCGGTTATTTTTCGGCGGTATCTTTTTATTTTTGCGCGGTATTGTTCGGAAAGCTTTTTCAAGTTCGCGGAGAATTCTTTTGCGGTATCGAATCGATATTGATGTGACGTCGGTGATACCTCTGATTCAATTACCCTGGTGGTCATTTTATTCTAAAAGAGCTAGTGTTTTTAATTACTTAGATTCGCTACAAATTCCACATACCATGTGATGTTTGCCCGGGCTAAATTTCCATCAACGGCATAAATTGTAAACTGTTCAGTTGCGTTCTTGTCTATAATTGTTGATATTGTATTGTTAAACCCGGATGAACTCGACGATAATATATTAAACTGCATCATTGAAATCAGTGTCAATCGATAAATGCCCTTAACAGTTGCGGTAGTATTTACTGTATTCTGTGTAGGAGTCCAATCGAATGATCCATGCCGAATTGTGTATACTGTGTTGATGATGTTTTCATGAGGGATTTTTATTTTTTCGAATTGCTCTGCTACTTTCGGTAGTCCGTCTTTAATCGCTTCAACATCAGTTCCGATTATTTCTATTCTCCGCAAATTCGCGTCTATATTATTCTTGTTCGCTGCAACCCTAGTAATGAGTATATCTATTTCCTGTATATGCGCGTCCACATTTTTTTTGTTCGCTGCAACCTTAGTAATGAGTGTATCTATTTCCCGTGTATGCGCGTCCACATCTTTTTTGTTCGCTGCAACCTTAGTAATGAGTGTATCTATTTCCCGTGTATGCGCGTCCACATCTTTTTTGTTCGCTGCAACCTTAGTAATGAGTGTATCTATTTCCCGTGTATGCGCGTCCACATCTTTTTTGTTCGCTGCAACATCAGTTTTGACTGTTTCTATTCTCCATTCATGCGCGTCTATATTATTCTTGTTCGCCACAATATCAGTTTTGATCGTTCCTATTCTCTGTTCATGCACGTCTATACTTTTTTTATTCGCTACAATATCAGTTTTGATCGTTTCTATTTCCCCTGTATGCGCGTCTATATTTCTTTTGTTCGCTGCAACATCAAGTTCGATTGTTTCTATTTCCCCTGTATTCGCGTCTATATTCCTTTTGTTCGCTGCAACATCAGTTTTGATTGTTTTTATTTCCTGTCCATACACGTCTATATTTCTTTTGCTCGTTGCAACATCAGTTTTGATCGTTCCTATTTCCCCTCTATACACGTCTACACCCTTTTTGTTCGCTTCAATATCAGTTTTGATTGTTCCTATTTCCTGTGTATGCGCGTCTATATTCCTTTTGTTCGCTACAATATCAGTTTTAATCGTTCCTATTTCCCCTGTATGCGAGTCTACATTATTTATGATCGTTGCAACATTAGCGCCGATTATTTCTATTTCCCGTTCATGCACGTCTACACTCCCTTTGTTCGCTGCAACATCAGTTTTGATTGTTTTTATTTCCTGTCTATACGCAGTGATATCATTTATAGTTGTTGTGATTTCATCCAGCTTGGTATTTTTTTTACCAAAGAATTTATCAAAGTTGTCATCGATCCTGTTAACATTTTTTCGTAACGTGTAAAATTGGCCCGACAGCGTTGTAAACTCCGAAATAGTATTTTTTATTGTTGCAAGATTCGGTTCGGTTACCGTCGGGGTCCCGAAAAAACTAGCGGTAGTGAGTTGTATATCGGTGACAGATTTTTTCACCTGCGCGTCAAGTTCGGTCACCGATCTATTCAACCTTATAAAACCGTCTTTGACTAATGTTATCGTCGACAGATGTTCACCCGGCTTGAGTCGTCCGTCGCTGGTATACAGCGCGATAGTGTCCTCGGCGGCATCACGCCGTCGTGTTAAAACGTCATCCAGCGACACATTACTGGATTTCAATTTACCCTGGCGGTCTTGAAATACAACTATTTCACCTGGGTCAACACTTGTTAAATTCAACGTATCAGCGATTTCATCCTCGATTAGTTTTTTTATGTCATCGGTGGCGGGCGTTTCCGTGGATCCTTTCAGCGCCGAAATAGGTCGTCCCCAAATATCAATCATCGTTATTGTAAAAAAAAACAGCGTTTCTAATTAACCCGCCGGGCCTCTACGACCCCACTAGTGTATTCGTTTACAACCACATGAGGTGGGTTTCGCGATGATGAAATCGCCGCGAGTACGTTCAATACTTCACGGCCGCATATCGGCGGGTCGCTTAACTGCTGTGTTGGCAGCGTGGAATAAAAAGCCCGGGCTGAACACGCCCGGATATACCGCATGAACTCGTTTGGCGGGGCTAACCCGTATGAATCAAAATAGACGATCGCACGCGGATCAATCGCGTACGCAACCCAATGAGTCCCCGCTCCGGAGGACCCATCGAGGTTAATTATGCCGGTTTCAATATTCCTTGGCGTCGCCGGTAATTGATCCCTCATAAAAACACCTCTGAAGTTTTTTATCGCTAGCGCATTTGCGGCGTCTATTAAATCAAAATTAGACATGGGAGTCATTGACTCCTGCGTTAATAAACGGTCCCCGGTAGTCTTAGACCCTTTCCCGAGTACCATGAATACGGGGTTCCCGGTAGTCTTAGACCCTTTCCGGCTACGGGTCGTTTTTTTTATAGCCTTTCCCGGTTGCCTTTTTCAGTGCCATTCCCGCCGCGGTACCAACGGCCCCCAACGCAGCCGCCTTAGCCACTGCTGAGGCCGCCGTGGCAATCAACGCTGGAATTGCGGCTAACAGCGGAAATATCCCACCGGTCTTTTCCATGTTTTTAATCGCTGCGGCCGAGAAATCTATTTGAACACCCTTTCTATTCTTCATCGCATTATTGAAATGTTTTATTTGACGCGCCGTCAACGATATCTTATGATTACCACCTGCCATCTGTGACGGCTTCAGCGTTATTGTGGTTCCGCATTGTTTAGCCGACTTTGATCGTAATTTCTTGACTTGACCATCAGTCAACTCTACACTGACGACACTATACGACATTTTATTGTAAACGCGTTTTGTGCTTTCAATTACATGTTTTCCACTGGCGCATCAACGATTCTCATTCGTCCGCCAGCACCTTCTAGCAGCATTGATTTATCGCTGAGGATGACAGCAATAGCTCTATAATTAGCAATAACGCCGCGAGTTACATTAGCTCGGAAGTGTATATCAACGACGGACTGTCTTGTTAAATCAAGATGTTCCAGCGAAAAGTAATAGATCGGATATAGTTCTTTGAAATCATATTGTGATATTTGCAAACCAGTGTCGACGTTTTGATCACGACTCATATATGACAGCAACCGATGGTACACACGTGCGACATGGTTTTGACCGTAATTAAGTTGTATATCCTCGGATGGTTCCTGCTGGCCGTTTATTCTCAGCGAGACGTCAGTAACGCCTAATCGATCAAATATCATATGGCTGAATAATTGATTATCAACTCTCGTCATATCCTGCAACGCAACAAATATATGACGCGGAGCCGAAATGCCTTGTTGTGATGCCAGGTTCCATGTGAATATACCATTGATATTTGATTGCTTAGTATCTGTTGTTGTTAACCAACTTAGTAATGATTTTCCTCCCTGCTCCATAAAGGATAGCAATCGTGCCTCTGTGGTAATGGATGGAGTCATTACTGGCATCCACAATAATATTTTAGTTAAAACGACTTTACCAGGGTCATTATTTGGATTTGCAGGATCCGCTGGAATTCTCCAAATTGCATTTCTATCATCACCTTTTCGCACAAGCACCACGGTATGCTTTGCTCCGTAGATAACTTTTCGCACGTTCCTACAAAATCCAAATATATGATGCAGTGGAATCGCGCATGAGAAAGATCTACGCGCCCCTGTTAACATTGATATGCGTGTTGCAGCTCCGATGTTAAAATTAGGATCGCTGTTTATAATCATATTCTCAACATCAGCATCAGCGTTATTAGCATTATTTCTTGGTCGTCTTACCACAAATTGCGAGTTTCCAGCAGTGTTTTAGTATCCTTTGCAAACATCATAGATGGACCCGCTGATCTTGTATAATCGTCGGAATATCTTGCTAGCCCGATTATTGTTGTAGCAACATCAACATCGCGTTCTATAGACTCGATCTCTCGCCCGTCAATGAGATATTTTGCGCTCTCAAATAGCGCCATTACGCCGTTATTGACTAAGCCAACTTTGGTACCATCTGGATACGGTGCTGGTACAGCAGGAGTATCGGCCTCTGTTACAAGTTCTCCTTCGATTTCAATAAACGCTTCACACGGTAAAAAATATTTACTGGTATCATGGACTTGAAGTTCAATTCGCGATCGTATGTTGGGTTGTACTGCATGATAGGAATAAAATTGATAATTACGGACAGAATCATCCTTGTGCACTGGTGCGTCCATATCAAACGCCGGGTCAGCTGTTCGTTTAAACATTTTATTTAATAATACGCTGATGCATCTAAATCATCGTCGTGGTTTTAAACCACTTCCCGCTATTATGTTTGCGATGTCATCTTGATTATTGTTTACCAACGACGCTAGTTTTTCTTCCACGGCGTTATTTATTACTTTACTGACATTTGCAGGCATCACTGTCGTTGATGGCATTACCGGTGGTTTCTGTTTTTTTCTCCTCACCAACGACATTAGTTTGTCCCGCGCGGCAGAAAGCGCCTTTCCGGCAACGTCTCCAATAGCACTAATACCCTTATCACGAAT
The DNA here is from genome assembly GCA_028554795.2 of Sinohyriopsis cumingii. Taxonomy (NCBI): domain Eukaryota; kingdom Metazoa; phylum Mollusca; class Bivalvia; order Unionida; family Unionidae; genus Sinohyriopsis; species Sinohyriopsis cumingii. The sequence goes on along the minus strand of CM068837.1, from coordinate 52,947,064 downwards.
AACATCAATAGCCTTCATTCCTAATTGTTTGGCTAACGGCGCTACTTTTGGAGCCATTCTTGTAAATAACCCCGCAATGGTGCTACCGAGACCATCTCCATAGTACGCGCGGTAAACAGGCAATCGCGAGTTTACCACGTAGACGAGTACTGGTTTATCGTGGTTGTAGTGTATGATCATCTTTATTATAAAAACACCGGTTTTTCAATTAGTGATTGTGATCACCAGTGATTGATCACCCCACCCACCCCCCCGCCGTGTGGAAAACCGGAATAAATTTTATCAAAATTTCCTGGGTTTTTTGCCCTCGATAAAAATCCGGTTTTTTTCCGGTTTTTTCTTGATTTCTAGTCATTTTTGGTCATTTTTTGTTGCCTATAGTCGTTTTTTTTCGATTTTTCAGCAAAAACATCGATTTTCTCTAAATGATTTCCTGGGGTTTTTGCCCTCAAAAAATTGCCAAAATCGACCAAAAAACTGACAATTTTTTTAATCATCCACGAGTTCGTCTATGAGCGTTCGATATGCATTAATGTCCATGATACCGCCTGCAAATAACCGCTTGCAAATATCAGCGGCCTCATTGATTATTTCCGGAGAGTTATTTCCGGCTCGTTTTCCTCCGATTAGTACCTCTAGCCGTGATATATCACTGAGAACACTGTTAGGACAAGCGTTTTCAACTAGACCACTACCACTTGGATACCCCTCTCCGCTTGTTTTTTTAGAACCAGCTTTTTTTTGACGTTTTTCTTTTCGCTGTTCTTGTTGTTGTATATCATAATCATCAATTCCTTTTTTAAATTCTTTATATCCCAATTCTTTTGTATCCAAGCGATCAACCCCTTTATTCGTTTTATACAACCAATTAACCCAGTCATCTCGTTTTATATTACTGTTTTTATACTCGTCTTTTAAAAAGTTTTTTCTTGAATGATAGCTTTGAGCGGCAAAATTACCAAAAACCCTATAATTGTCGGATTTCAGTAATTGAGGTCGTTTTATTTCCTCTATAGCCCCTTCAGTGAGTTTATCCATAAAGGAAATCCCTCTTTGAGTGGAAATTTTTTGAAGTTCACCAACATCAATATCAGCTAATCGTTCATACTCTCGTTGGGTTTTTATATCACTGGAAAGTTGTTTTATCCGTTGCTGTGTTTGTTCTGTCTCTGCTGCTATCTTTTCAAGTACAGGAAGAAGAGGCGCCTCTTTCCGTTCGCCTTCCTTAGGAATATCTCCATATATTGCCCGTTCTGTTGCCGCTGTAACATCCCTAGTCGCTTTAGTTACCGGGGCAAACAGTTGTTCGCTTCCAACAGTAAAATCGGTTTGTAGTTGCTGCCGCGTTTGAAGTTGTTCTCGGACCCTGTCTCGTAACGGTATGAACTTTTGAAGCGCCGCTAGCCGCTCTCTGGCTAGCCGAGTAGTAAGTGATTCGCCTACCATTATTGCAATTGCGAAGCAATTTCTAATTTCCCGCCGAGTGTACCATCGGGGGCTCCACGGAGTTTTCGTCTATAATCCTTCTAATGTTTTTGATCTTGCTAGAAATCTCCCGGCGTCGTTCATAAACACGTCCGAGTTTTTTTCGTATTATTTCAACGGCAGTAAATAGTCCAATGAATGCATTTGCGTCATTGTGGTACAAGTTTTCATTGATCGTATGTTGTAATCGTTTTATAAAAAAATACTCGCGGGCCAGGGTAAAACGCCCCCGTTTCGATTGTTCGTTAATAATTTCATAATCGGATAATATTTTTTCACTGTCGAGACCATCAGATAATTCAATTCCTTGATTTTTTAATTTTGAAATCTCGGCTAATATATTATTGATGTCTTCGATATTCATTATTCTTATAAAACATCTTGTTTTTAAATAAAAAAAAAATGAAACCGCCGTGTATCAATTCCGAAGGTGTTTAATAATTCGTTAGACGTGACCTCGTCAGCGCCATAGGCGCCGGTGACCTTGTCACTCGCTGATTTCTGTTATATATGAAAATCGAATTCTATGCCCGGTCTTTTTTGAGATCGCTGAATTCTGTATTCCTTCTGCAACAAATCGTATCGAGGCTCCACAAATGTCAAAATATTTTCCTGCCTCATTCATCGACTGAAATATTTTTTCCTCGTGAGTTGTTGTATCAAATGACTTTACGGGTTTTGCTTTCTTTGAGTATTTACCAGTTTCGCCTTTTTTGGTATTCTGACTTTGCGAGATAGCTTGCAAGTTTGTAAGAGAATTATCAGTCTTATTATTATTAATATGATCAATCACAAGCCCATTTTCGATTAATCCGTTGAATGCTTCAAATACAATCCTGTGAACATAATAGTTTTTTCCTCCTGCAGTAAATTGCAAGTATCCCTGATTACTTACGGTGCCAACTGGTTTCTTCAGTTTGCGGTTTCTAACAACGCCGTCGCAAGATGCCTCGTAATTAACGAGCACAGGATCGGCTGAAATTCTTGGTTCATTTGTATAATAATACTACTTGTCTAATTTATTATTTGGTTTAATTATGAATCTTTCAACGTAGTCCTGGGGGGTTTTGATGACGAAGTCTGCGGTAGGGTCAATGACGGCGTTTTTAATTCGCTTGTCATAATAGCGTTTTAGTTCCCTGTATCGCTTTCCGCCACAATTAATACACAACTGCGATTTTCCTCTTACACCGACGTGACAAACCAAGCACGGGAGGGGGCCAAGAGAACCATTACGAACGCTTTGTAAATGATACCCGCAGAATTCACCTCTACATGATTTATTGCACGGGGTTGTCGACCCAATCATCAACCATTTGCAGTGATTCATTATACTATATTCTTTCATTTAAATACTTGTTTTAATTATATGGATGAGTTCGAGAGATTAGCAGCAATTAAGCCCTGGAAAAATATTAAGTTCAATCTTGATAGAGTCCTCAAGGACGCACCAAAAGCGTTAATAAACGATAGAACCCTGTTGAGTAAAATACGCGATTGTATCGATGAATTCAAGCGTGATGGTGCATCTCATAGTTGGTCAACATTTCGAATTGATGGTGTTGTTGATGCTACCATGAACGACAACCGCGCAGCAACGATAATATCACAACTTGACGGTAAAAGGTATTTCTTCAGAGTAAAATTCATTGTCCGGGTGGAATCAGGTGATTGGATCATACGTGATAAATTTGAACCAGTTCTCAGCGATAAGAAAACAGTCATTGTTAGCCGCGACTCCAAGCCGGGGTTGTTAACCGGAATTGACAGACCATACTATGAACGAGCGTATCCTGAAACAGCAGTTGTTTATGGAATATACCCGTTAAATAAGAAACCTGATATCGGAAAACTGAAACCAATGAAACAGTCAACGGGGATAAATTGTGTAGCAGAACGAGTAATAGAGCATTTTACAAATGCATGTCGAGGAAACAAATTGACTGATTTACGACGTAGCAAAATCAACCAGTGGGAACTAACCGTAAAAGAGCGTGGAGCAACCATCAGCGACATAGCGAGATTAGAAACATCGCTGAGATTTCCAATAACCGTTACAACGATAACCGGTGAAGTATTATACGAATCGAAGTACAAATCGAAGGGAGCCCCAATCAAAATTATTGATCATAACGAACACGCATGGACGCCCGCGATCACAATATTTCCACGGGATAGAACAGTAAAGTATATCCCGGGGGAATTCCTGGAAGAGAACGGTTTTCTCGCGGAGAGGAAACTATTTGATGCTATTGCCTACTTGTGTAAAAACGACCCTGTATCAGTGTGGTTACTTCGCAGCGCTGATACTTTTGATCAGTTTGTAAGACCAAACGGTGAATTATACCGCACTGAAGCATTTCACAGCAGGATGAAAAAAACCGCCATAGAATTTGAGGAGCATGATGAACAACTGCTAACAAATTGTTTTACGATTCCATCGGTTGCGGCTCATGTTGCAGCGAGGAAAAATGCGTGGAGACCAACACGCAAGGAATTTCTACCGGATGTACAATCCAGTTGTTTGGAGTATTATCACGGTGGACTATGGAACACTGAATACAACCGCGACGCTATGATTTCCGTTGATATGGTTGCCTGTTATCCAGCGAGTTTTCTCGGGTATGGATCCGCCGCTGAGTATTTCAAACGATTTGGACACCCCAGACATGAAATGACTCGTGTTGCTATTAATGGACCACTGCCTGATTTTGATTTAACCGGATTCGCTCGCGTAGTATCATTTGAGTTCGCGGCAGGACTCCATCGCTGTTGCTATATTTGGATCGGTAGACACATGGCTGAAAAGAAGTGGCTGCCAATAGCGCTGCTACGGTACATGATTGATTGTAGCATGCTAGTTTCGTTGATTGTCAGTGACGCGATTATATCATACCGGGCGCAGACTGAAGTCTGGTTACCAGAACCAGAGCGTCTAGATAGCATAATTGACGAATCCAGAAAAAACATTGATGCCGACGAGGAATATATCATCGAATGGTCCAGGAGGATATTTAACCAACGAAACCGCGAGGCAAAAGATCTCGGTAGAAGAATAATTGGTAAGTTCACACAAGGTGGAAAAAACTGCGACTACAAACGATATTGCTCACGGCTGATTATAGATGACGCAGAATATGATTTCGTAATCAAGGACGCAGTGGCAAAAAATAGATACGTGAACTGCAAAACAGCTTTCTTGTCCAATGGAACGAGGTTGGGTACAGTTGTTACCTACAGCGATGGAGACAGCCCGGCGTATCCACATTTGAGGGCGTCTATGCTGGGTTATGCCGCTATCAATTTATTCTCGATGATAAATAGATTTCTTAACACCGCGGTTAGAGTAGCCGTTGATTCATTTTATATTGACGTAGCGTATAAGGGAAACGTAGCCGAGTTTACTAGTCCGGACGAGAGTTGGGGTACATGGAGAATTAAAAAAGAAATACGACGCGATTATTCCCCGTCAGCAGATGTCACCGTTGAGAACGACTACTTACGCGGTGATAAATTGTCAGAATGGTCTAATGCACCATCGTGTTCTGATCCAATTTGTAGACACAAGACGGTTTATTTAAGCGGCTGTGGCGGGTCAGGAAAGACGACTCGGGCAATTGAATTATTTCGAACGCGGGCAAGTATAATCGTGCTTACACCGACCCATAGACTAGAGCGAGAGATAAAACAACGAAATGTTGACGCCGTTACTTATCACAGCTTTTTTCGATACAGCGGCGGTGAGTGGACTCCTGATCGAATGGGTGAAAAATTTATTCCCGACATTATCATCTGGGATGAGATATGTACTGTTTCGTTAGATACCTTACAAATGTTTCTTGAGTGGTTGCTGCGCGCGAATACAGCGGTAATCATGTGTGGCGACCATGGTCAACCACCACCATTTGTCGGCGAGGGTCCACATGATTGGTTGAGCGGGTTCGTGGACTATTATGAAGAAACCGATACTGATTACCGAGCACTTGATGAACAACTGCGCGAGGTTAAAAAACTAATCAGATTACAGCCGGATAGAGTTCAGTGTGAAATAATCCGCGAGGTGATTCCGGAAACGCCGTTGAATGAATTCTGGGAAACATGGAGACCAAATGATTTAATTGTAGCGAGTAGAAAGATAGTCAGAGACACACTTCAGCGGAAGTTGTTTACGTTGCATAAGGAAAAGTTTCCAACGCGTCCAGTGCCGTTATGTTATAGACCCGCGGACACACGGCGGCAGAACATTGAAGTTGAAATTCCAGCCCCGACAAAAAAACAAATTCTCGTGCTGAATGATATCGTGCTCGTTGATATCGGTGTCGTCGAGGACGCGCTACGTGCTGATAAATCCCCGTGGACGCTAGGATACGCAACAACAATACATTCCTCGCAGGGACTAACCATCACGGACACAATTGTTTGGATAGTTGATAATCGCATCGAATGGTCAAATCTAGTCTATCTTGCAGTGTCCAGAGTACGAAGGATAAATCAGCTTCGAAGAATTGTTATTGACGGAGCCGGTGACAGAGTCACTGACGAAGCCGGCGACAAAATCACCATCGATGCAAGCGTCATTGATAGAAAACTCTCGGGTTACCGCCAACAGGATAAAAAAAAACAGCGGTGTTTTGATATTGATGCCGAATTAATAATCTCGCTACGACAACAACAGAATAATCACTGCGCGAGTTGCAATTGTATAATGAGTTGGCGTTATTCGGATAAAGACACTCGCCAATTTACCGTGGACAGGATCGATAACAGTCTCGGTCACGTCAAAAACAATGTGAGGTTGACCTGTCTTGAGTGTAATAGACGCAACGGCGCTAGTTAAGACCACGCGGGGGTAATTGAGTATCGTCAGGTATCACTTGTAGTTGCTCGCGTGTAAACCCCCGCTGTGGGGCAGTTGAATTCAGTCTATAGATCGGTGGTCTATTAGCTGATCGTGTTATCGTTGATATGTTATGTGTGGTAACACTCCAAATAGGATCAGTAGCTCTTTTTTTACCGCCTTCAAGCTCTCCTGGTTCATATAGATATCTAACAGTGACATCGCCAAGAATCGGCTTGGAAACGCTATTTATTTTTGATTTTCCGGGTATATACTCGTATTTAATCGCGTCGCTGGGCTTCATGTTGATTGCTCGGGTAATCTCGTTATTTAACGCTGCAATTACACCTGGCAACCTTTTAACCCATTCACGAGATCGTTTTTCTTGGATAAATTCCTTCGCGTATTGATATCCAAATAACCGTTCAGCGACAGTCCGATTGAATCGTTCAACAATTGCCTGATCACGATGTAGCGCAGTATGACCTCGTCGTACCGCGACGCTATGATGTTTCAGCGTTGATAAAACAGCGCCGCGAAATTCACTACCAGGATCAACTTGTAATAGATTTGGCCAGCGCAGAGGACCTCTTCGATAAATCCGCTCAAACGCATCGGCTACTTCAGTTGCTGACTTTGTTTTTAACGGCTCCGCTTGTTTGTATCGACTCGCAACATCAACTACGGTTAGCGCGTATTTGTAACCGTTGTCATGCGGCAGAAATAGTATATCAGCCTGATGAACTTCATTAGGTACGCTGACATCAAAGCGCGGAAAGTTGATTTGTTTAGGCGGTGGTAGATAGATTTGCCATATAGCCTGTTTGGATAACCAATTAGCCGCAGTGGCCCTCGTTACTTTTGCAGCGCTTGCAAGCTTACCAATTGCGGCCTTCCCCTTCCAGTATCCTCTCGGAGAATAATAGATGGATTCCATGTTGTTATTATAAACGCTAGCGTTTTCAATTACCAGCGCGAGAAGCTCCGCTTCCAATCATTAATTTACCTTTAATAGCCGATTTTACCAACCATGAGGCCAATTTTTCTTTGAAGGATTTATCAGGAATAGCATTTAGCGCGTGAATTAATTTTACATCCGCGATATGACGCTGTTGCAGATCGCTACTTTTGTAAGCAACATCATGAGCATGACACGCCTTATCGATAGCGTTTATTGGATACTCACCGGGTTTGGGCTGATTTTGATCATCGAGTCTAATATCTAATCGTGTTCCGGGGCCACAGTAGCTATATCCTGGAAGGTGCTTTTCTCCTGGATACTTTGCCCACGGGGTTCCGGGGAGTTTTGCCAATTTGGCTGCGATGTCACCTCCTCGCTTTTTTTTAAAACATCTCCGGGTCTAATAGAAATAAATCTAAATTTCTTTGTACCGCATTGTACACACTTGCCAGTAAGGGCCGATCTGTTATTTCTTGTTGTAGCGGTTGTCATATCATTTGTGCCAGTACGTACTCTACACTTCACACAATATAGATCCATAATTTATGTATAGAGATATGAATATAATTGATTTTTCGGCGACTAAAACAAGAGAACCAGTTAAGCATGTTGCAGCGTTACCAAACTCGATCCGGATGATTATCATCGGACCATCTGGATCCGGCAAGACGCAATTGTTACTCAATTTAATAATGAGATGGATGAAGTGGGATAAGTTGTATTTGGTTGCTCCTAGCGTAGATGATCAACGATGCTACGAGGTGTTGAAAGATTTCAACGAGAATGCATCAGCGATCGCTAAAAAAAATGTTATTGAGTTTATTACGGATATCAATGATGCACCGGGTATTGATGATATTGATGGCGACGTTAACAATCTAGTCGTGTACGATGATGTTATGTTAGACAATCAAAAAAACCCAGCTAGGATATTTTCCAGAGGCAGGCATAAAAACACTGACGTGATATATGTCACTCAACGATACACTCAGATTCCAAAAGTAATTAGAGACAACTGTAATATTCTTGCTGTGTTCAACGGCGTTGATACACACACGCTACGAAATATTTGGCAGACATGGTGCGGCGGTGACATGGACTTTAATGTTTTTCGAAGCTTTTTTAGTCATGCTCAGTCGACCCCACATGGATTCGTAACGATAAATTTACATGATCCTCGGACACGATATCGTATCGGACTTGACCAAATATTCGGTTAAATTGTAAGATCATAAAGACTTTCATTGTAAATAACCACTTAGCAGCAGGGGGGGCGATGACATCGACGCGGTCGTCGCTGTGCTTACCGGACGCTGACGACGCTGGGGATCGGCGCGCAGAAGGTATTAATTAAACCAAATGACGTCCGGACAATTGTCGATTTGGCCCCTCGACGATGACAACGACGACGACGTCGTTTTTTTTTTACCAGGCGCTGACGACACTAGATCGTTGAGTGCAGAAAGTATTAATTAAGCAAAATAACGATTGGACAAAATGTCCGATTCGCCCCCCCTGCTGCTAGAGGTATATTATATAATGTACCAACATGTGAGAATTTTCATACACGTCAAGGAGGAGGTACTTCAATACGCCATCAGAACATTAACGACACAGTCTCTAGTCAACACGGAACAATTTAGTGTTATTATATATTTTGATGAATACGGCAACGAAGTCTTTTTATTGACGCAGGAGCAATTAGATGAACTCCGGCGAGAACATGTTATTATGATCACGTGTGATAGACATCAGATTATGGCGTATGCAGATTCCTGCATTAAGTTTGATCGGATTTAATTGTTTTAAATCTAATTCGGAATTAAAAAGTCTGATTTCATGAAATTGATTGGTATGGAAAACATAAAAAAAATTAAAAAATATATTATAACATAACATTTTTTTACTGATTCTCGCTCGGATTTCAAATAAATAATGCAAGTCACTCAGATTGTATAGATGGATTGGGTATATGCTAATAAAATAATAATGAAAATTAGTCAAATTTTTTAATTTTATTGGGTGAAAACCCAAGCAATTCTCGGAATCGTTAAATTTTCGTAAAACACAGATCGCAAAATTATGTTTCTTTTAGCTAAATTATAACTGATTTTAGTTGTTTCTTTAAGCAGAAAAAGGAAAATTTAACGATTTATCGATAAATCATTTACAGAATCGCAGGGGTTTTCACCCTTCAAAGATCTGCAATTTCACTGAAATTTTTACTGAAGAACTGACTAAAATCATTTTAAAAAAACAATGAATTTTGACTAAATTTCACTAAAACCTCGGAAAATCAACTATTTCTTTTCATAATCACTAGTCATAACTTTTATTTTCATCACTAGTTGCGTTGTTACTAAAATCACTTTCATAAGTAAAAGCGTTTTCGCTTTCACGATCTGATATAACTTTTTTTCAGTTGTCTTGCGCGTGTATTAATAATCTTTTTTGTTTCAAATTTGTTTGATAATTTTGATCTTATGTTTTCAATATCGATTAAAAGCGGGACGAATTTCTTCACTTCTGTGTCTTTTACTGTTGATAAAGATTGTGACATAATCTTCTGGATGGTTATACTCTATTTTCGGCTACTAGTGTATATACACCATCAAATTCACAATTTTGTAATGATTCAAGATCGAAAATAATTTTTTCAGGATCAACTTGAATTTTTATAGCAATAGTATTTTCAAAATTCATTTTGTTATATAGTATAAAATATATATTTAAATTGTTGTTCTCAACCAAGACGACATAATATAATTGTGTAATATATTGCAAACACAAACTCTAGATTACAAAATAAATATTTTATTTACCTTTCGATTTTCCAAATGCACGTCGAGTATGACTAGGGGTGAGAAATTCTCTGCTTTAATAGTTATAAACACAACCATGGCAAATTATTTTAGACAAGTACGTAATTAGGTTATTCTGGCTATCCCTATCATCTCTAGAATGTTCTATGCCTTTAATAGTCATGAAAACTGACGTGGATTTTAGAACTTAATCTTCTGGAACATTTTGAGTGGGTGTGTTCATAAAAAAAGAACCCAAAGCATTTCTCAATCCCCTGCCAGAATGGAGCTGAATTCGAGAGTGAACAGAGGTAAGTAAAACATTTTATTAAATATTTTACATTAGTTATCACACAGATGGTTTAATTAATTTATTACCATGAGACAAAATGAATTACGACCTACGGAGAAAGATAGACTGCAGAGTTATTTTTCTTCTTTCAGGTGATGGAAATAAAAAAGGGAGGTAACTACTAAATTAATCTGTCAAGAAAACAGCATTTATCTCTCCTTAAAAATACTGACATTTGATTGAGGTAACATATAATTATTATATATTGACTATTTTATGGTTGTGAAAACGGGGGCAATTACAATATATATATATATATATATATATATATATATATATATATATATATATATATATATATATATATATATATATATATATATATCCCCCGTTTTCACAAAATGATAGAAGGTTCAGAATACCAAGGTAATTGTTCTATCTTGATATTTTACTCAACATACAAATATCTTTTATGTGTTTTGTGACTGGGGAAAAGTGCGCTAAATATATATTTTATAGTATTACGGTAGACTTTCAACACTGACGATAAAAGATTCAGAATGGATTATATAGATGTTATATCTCATTTATTTTAACATTGATTTTTTTATGATCATACAAAAAAAGAAATTAAATAAATATTTAGTAGTATAATCGATGTAACTACTTAATTAACTTTATCCAAAGAGACAGAGTCTCCTTTCAACAGTAATAAAAGTTATTATTTGTCTATACATTTTTGAAAGTGCAGAGTTAGTAATGTTATCTGCGACAAATTTTACAGAACGATTTAAAATATAGAAATATTTACAAGTTGCACATATTGATGACAATATAATTTTTTCACGTGTCTCTATATTAGTAGATACAACTGATCTTGCGCTCTTATCAATATAACCAGTTTGTTCAAATTTTGATATCTTGACTCTGTGTAACAATTCTGAAATTACTCGATTATTTTTTGGATTTGAATCAATATGATCGTTCACAAGACCGTCTTCGATTAATCCATTGAAACATTAAAATATGAACCTGTGAATAAAGATAATTTTATTTATCCTTGTATTGAATGAGATGAGGAGAATTATTAAAATTTCCTACTGTTATTTTTAGTCGACAGTGTTTGATTACACCATCAAGCTTTGCTTTGTAATTCTTGATGATTGGATATTTGACAAATTAATTGACCATTTTATATAACAATATAGTTTCTTGAAATCACTTGTCTAAATTAATACTTTGAAAATCTTTGCTCGACAATCTTCTGCACTTGTTATAATCTTATTATTATTGTCGATGCTAATTTTTTTATCGTAATATCTTTTCAGTTCTCTGTAATTTTACCAGCACGTTGCGCACACAATCGCGTTTCTCTTTTAACTCAAACACCCCACTTCAAACACGGTTTTGGTACTAGACTTCCATTACGACCGCTTTGTAAATAGAATCCGCAGAATTCGTTTACGCAGGCCTTGTTACAAGGAGTCGTATATACATGTATGTATATATAATGTTTCAATTTAAATACTTTTCTTAATTATAATATGAACGAATTTGACAGATTATCTGCGATTTAGCCTTCTAAAGATAAATTTAATCTTGACAGAATACCCCATGACTTACCGATTAGAGCTCTGGTTGATCCGAGGAATACAATTTTGATTAATAAAATTCATGTCGCTAAGAACGAATTTCGCAAAAATGGCGCATCGAATTTGCGGTCAATGTTCAAAATCATACGCAACTCCAAAGGTGTCGATACTACGATGAACAACAAAAGAGCGGCAACGCTCATTAATTATCTCGAGAACCGAAAATATCTTTTTAAAGTAAAATGTATTGTATTAGCAAAAGCAGACATTAATACTTGGATTATCCCTGACAAGCATGATCGTGTCCTTCATAGTGAAAAATATTGACATACTGAGTAAAAATTCCAAAAAAAGGAATGTTGACTGGTATTGACAAACCGTGTTATGAACAATCGTATCCTGTAACAGCAGTTATCTACGCGTTATATCCAATAAATGATAAGCCCAGCATTAATAATTAAAACCAATGAAATTTTCAAGGCTAAATTGTGTAGCCGAACGAGTAACAGAACATTAATAAATGAGAGGGAGAAATAGTTAAGGATACGGGAGCGTCTGTCAAAGTTGTCGCTGAGCTAGGAAAGAAACTAAAATTTTCAATAATTGTTAAAACGATAACCGGATAGATTTTGTACGAATCCATATAAAATCAAAAATAGCTTCGATTTAAATCATTGATCACAATGCGCATGCGTGGACTAATGCAATTACACTATTTTCACGAAGTCGAACTGTTTAATTTTATAACAATGAAATATCTGATTTTATTAACGACATAAGTAAAAACAATCCTGTATCAGTATGGCTATTTTAAAGTTCAGACAATGGAAAATATGATCAGTTTGTACGAGCTAATGTCATTATTTATCGCACAGAATCTCTCCACGAAGAATTGAAAAATCTTGCAATAAAATATTCCGATGATGCTGAACAATTACTGAGTAATTGTTTGTATGTTCCTTTAGTTGCTGTTCATTTTGCTAGAGAAAAAATATCGTGGAAACCAATACGATTGGATTTTATCAATTATATAATATCGAGTTGGGTCGAATGTAGACAGGGTGGATTGTAGAACACTAAATACGATCATAAAGCTGTTATATCGGTTGATATGGTTGCATGTTATCCCGGAAGTTTTCTTGGAATGGGAGAATGTTCTGTATTGTTTAAAAGATTTGTACGTCCCACACACGAAATGACCAGAGTATCGATAAACAGACCATTACCAGATTTAGACCTGCAAGGATTCGCCTGTATCGAGTCATTTAAGTTTGCTGAAAATCTTCATCCGATTTGTTATATCTTGTTTGGCAAACATGTTTCAGTAAAAATGTGGGCACCAACAGTTTTATTACGGTATATACTACTCGATATCAAATTTATATTATCGTAGATTGTAAGTGAGTCAATTATATCATAACCTCCGCAAAGATAAGTTTGGTTAGCACAACAAAAGAATTATTATGATGATGAAAATCCTGATATAACTGATTTTGAGAATAAAATCGCAAACGATCTCGGCAGAAAAATAATCGGCAAAGTCATCCAATGAGGATCATATGATCATTAACGACATTGTACAATATCGATTATAGACGATGCTGAGTTAGATTTTATAATTGCTGATACAACGGAAAAAATACATTTATAAGTGGTAGCAATGTTAACTTAAGGGACGGAACTAAATTATATACGATTGTGGGTTTTATTGATGGTGAGTCACCGCAGTTTATTCATTTAAAATCTTCAATGCTTGCGTACGTTTCAATAAATATATTATCGATGATAAATAGAGTTTCTAAGTTTGCTGTTATAGTCACTACATATTCGTTTTATGTCAATACAAATTATTCAGGATTGTTGTAAAAATTGGATATCGGCACTTATGCATCATGGGGCGAATGGAGAATAAAACAAGAAAATACACTGGATTGTTCTGAATCCGCCGACGATAAAATCAAGGATATTTTTCACAAAATAATCAAATATCAAAATTGTCATCTGCGCTATCAGTGTATGATCCTGTGACCAGAAACACGATTGTTTACCTCAATGGACCAAGCGGTTCTGGTAAAACAACTCGTGTGATTGAACTTGTTCAGAATTTTGATATGGTTGTTTTAACCCATACACACAGACTCGCAAAGAAAATGAGAGAAATAAATATTAAATCATGTACTTATCACAAATCCTTTCGAAGGAAGGGAGATAAATGGACTCATGATCGAATAGGCGATACATACATTACAAATATTATCGTTTGTGATGAAATAGGTACAGTGTCGTCGGAAACATTAAAAACATTTCTTGATTGGTTATTGACAAAAAATACTTCTGTAATCATGTGCGGCAATCATGGTCAACCGCCACCTTTTGTTGGATTGTCTCCACACGAATGGTTGAAAAACTTTGTAGATTATTATGAAGAAACAATTGATGATATTTTTATACATCTATAGGTTGGGATTTATGTTAAGGCACACACTCTGTATTTAGAGATATCATAGTTAAGTACAAATAGCATTGTCCTATAAAGGCGCAATATATACATAATGATACTGTTTAGTTTTTTATTCTTTGCAGTTATAGCCGAATGTTTTTTATACTAGTTATGGGTCAACATATAACCGGATATTCATATGCAGGCATCGGATATTACAGCCAAATGTAAACTAGCATGTACACGTACCTGAGAAAATTATTCAAATTCAGCTGCGCTAACAATTTTCCTTCTTTATAAAAACAATCACATAACCATAAAATAGGAGGAAAATTATGCTAAACAAACACCAACATTTATAGCAGTCTCGACATTAAGGCATACATATTACACATGGACTGAATAAATATCACTAGCCATGATCACTGGAACTAGGGACCACGTTATTTAAAGTATTGATAAATATGTCTTTTGGTGTCAGTATAAAAATATCCTTGCATAATTTGGTTCTTCATTTAATTGATTTATTATATTAATAAAATTAACAATATTGTCTGTTCTAGTGAGGGGGGATTTATTCCCCCTCTTGGTAAATAATGTAGTATTCTTTTCCAGTATCAAATTAAAAGTGCTGTAACATTTTGAGGTAAATCCATCCCAGCCTGTAGATATACCGTGCCTTAATATCTAGCCTGATTCTTAAATTTTCTTCAGTTTAGTTCTTTCAGCACACATACATTTACTATTACTCTTAATTTGATTAAACAGCTTCCCCATAAACGGTCTTTACTTTTTGTATCTTGAATCTTATTCGATGTGCATACATTCCCATAATATGTTTGTATCAGTCTTAAAATGTTTGTCTTGTTCGTGTAGATAATGTCATTTGTAATATGTTCTTTTAAAATATCTTTAGCTGCTGTCCTTATTTCTTGTCCCTTACAAAGACCCATACTCGTTTTATATAGCTCCCAATATTTATCCGCTCTCATTTTAATCCCTCTAATTTGTTCATTTTGCATAACTTTGTCATTGCTATATTTCTGTCTGATTTCGTCACTTTTCGTCTGTCTGTTATTACTATTCATTAAATTCTTTCTCCTAACTAATTGCTTTTATCTTCGTACCCTACATAATTTTTCGAAATTATTGTATCTAATATTCATCTCCCGATTACACTGTTATAGCTATTTGTGCTCATTTATAACATTCATGAAATTCAAGCTAATATTAAATGTTGCGATGCATTATAAATGTCTGTCTGTGCTGTTTACCAAGTTCACTTACTTATACGAGTTGGTAGACACAGCGAAATAAGACTTTGAATGAGTATCGTAACGTATATCCACAATATATTGTACACCCATAGGCTGTTAGATCTTGCTGTTGTAGAGAACGTAGTGAATAACCATGTTGTATATCAGCGATCTACGGCCTACATTTGCAAATTCAGAATTTGGTTTCGAAAGAATTTAGATTTACTCTTCTAAAATACATATTTATGTTCAATTAAATGCCAACGTTTTCGTACGTTTGCCGATTTAAATGAAGTAGACATTTTATACAGTAATGCATGCAAATTATAAATTAACACATTATAAAATAACCATTTACGAGAGACAAAATATATCTCAAGAATAAATGTACAGTTTAGCCCATCATTTATTTCTACAATTTGTCATTGATAATAATTTTAGTACTTTCTACTGCTGGCTGTTTCCGCTGGCCTGAGTTTCTCCCAATATTTTTGGAAGCCATTGGACACTTAAAATCGATGTTCCTGGCACTGATAAATCTGGATTTGTTTGGTGGTGATGGTTTTGCCAGCATACATTTATATCCATTTCTATCTTCGTCCATTTTCCATGCTAGTTGTGGAATGGCATGCTACTCAGTTGAAGGTGCTAGACGCTAGACGTTATATAAACACCTCAAACACTCCAGTTATCTTCATCACAATTTCTGATTATGCCATCCATATGTTGGTTGTTATAAAATATGACAACAGGTGTCTTCAGTTTCGTCAAAATTATTGCTTGGATGACGGGAATATTGTGAAGCTCACTTAAAACATTGACATCATCAGCTATACTTATTCTGGAATTAATGTTTTTTTCACGTTTTCGTTTCCAGTCGCTGAATTTCTTGACATGTATTTGTTTAGTATATTTTGTAGCAGTATAGTCGTGTCTCCTCATACCATCATGACTCTATTCCGAAACATTCAAAAGTTTGTTTGTTTTATCTACCAACATCCGATGTTATGTTATGTTGTTCTACTAAAAAAAATAAAGAAAAGAAAGGAAATTGTAAAACATACTATTTATGAATTCATTTTTGTTTGTTGGGGTTGTTCTAAGAGCCGTACTCCACAGGTCCTGCATTCACAGTTCCCCTGTTTCTTTCTCTAAGCCATTGATTTATTCATATGCTTTGAGTATATTTTTTCATGTAGCGTACGCCCACCAAAAGATATATTTGTCAATCATTTCAAAAACGTTGTCCCTAGTTGTAGTAATCATAGCTAGTGATGGTTCTACAGTCCATGCGTTATATGTGCATGCATTTTTAGCCTTTGGCCTTATTCTCCGATGCCTGCATTGTATATTCGGTCATATAAAACAAAAAATGAACTTTAAAAAAAAGCCTATCAAAATGCAAAAAGAATAAAAAAAGTGAAAAGTAGCAATACGTATATATTGTACCTTCATAGGACAATCTGTTATTTTTATTGAACTATATTTCTATAAATATAGCTTTTGTGTTTATTTACATAAAGCCCAACCAATATATGTATAAAGATTGCATTGGATACTTTGGTTGTTCATTTAAGTTTCTTATTCTATTAATACAATTATCAATATTTTATGTTCTAGTGAGAGGAGATTTATTCCCCTTCTTGCTATACGATGTAGTTTTCTTTGACAGTTTCCTGTTAAAAGTCTTTCCCGTACCTTAATTTCCGGACCGACTCTTCAATATCCTTCCCTTTAATCCTTTCACCACACATGTATTTACTATTACTATTAATTTTATAAAACACGTTCATCTAAATATCCTTCACAATGTCATTTATACTAAGTTCTTTTAACGATTTTTCAGCTCCTTTCCTTATCTCTTTCCTCTTACAAAGCCCCATACTCCTTGTACATAACCCCCCAAATTTACCCGCTCTCATTTTAATCCCTCTCTTTTATTCACTATATCAATCCGTGTTGTTGAACAGTTGAGTGTGACCTTAATTATATTATAATCACGTAACAGCTTTGAGGAGATGACAATTGATTTAATTAATTGCTGATCTTAATCTCTTTTATTTATCAAAGTAATCTACTATATGTATTTCATCGCACGTGACTTGAACATCCACGATTTGTTTACAGTATGACATTAGGAAAGTGTTAAAACGAACAATTATTCAGGGTAACATTTTGCTTTCAATTACCTTGGTATGATTAACATTTGTTTAATAAGATCTTTCTTCAATATGTACGTATTAAAATATGCAATTGACATGTTCTTACATTCATGCTCACTATATATACGCAGTTGCTCCGACTTGTCCATTTCCCCATGAAAAGTCCACTTGAATTATAGACGTTAAGTTTTGCCCCAAAAAGCCTGGGAATATAATAGGTAATGTAATGGCCAACTGCAAAATTATGTTAACCCAGTGAATGTGGTCAGGCTGACTGAGGCACCGTGTCCTAAGATACATCCATCATCTTGATTTTACTTATTTCGCATTTTACCTGTGTTTATTCTGTATTCTATATGCATTCCCACTTATTTGAACTGCATTGCTAGATTGTTTTGCGGTAAGGTCAGCAAAGCACTGAAGAAAGACCAACTACATAATGTAAGAAACCGTGTATATTCTTTATGGTAATACAAAGAACACTGCAGAAAATTTAAATTCTAAACGATTTGAACTACATATTTCCATAAGCGTAAGTTCTTCATGATCAAAGGTTTGTATCCGTTATATTTACAATAATATAGAAAACAAGTAGTTTCTTACGTAATGTAATTGTCTGGGTAATACAGAGTGTTACCGAATGAAAGTTACGTTATAAAGGGCTCTCTCATATATATTACGTTGAAACATGATTTGGCTAAGTACGTCAGACTCCATTTAACGCTTAATTATAGCTCAGTTTTCTAGACGCTGTGACATGTATGGTGTTATAAATATTATTACCTTGTTAATGTTTGCCCATAATTATAGATTGTAGTTATCATTTATAGGTAAGTTATTAGAAAGCTAACATTTGATCATAAGTGTAAATTCTATTTTAAGACAATGAGCTATAAATATACCCAGTTTATATCTTGAACCAGATTACAGCTTGGCATGATTGAGTAATGCGACTTAGGTCAGGTGACAAGGTATTGCGAAATAGATAATATGAAGCTGGCTACGATATACTGCGATATAGAGTGGTGGAGTTGTATATAACGTGAGTAGTGAACAATTAAGGCTTTTCCTAATATTGTAAATTGTACATATGAAGGAGGAGAAGACATGTTTTAGTTAAATGATTTCATGTTTCATGTAATATTTTGCTCGCGTCGTTTTTTGTTCCAATTTTAATTTTTGTTACATATGTTATTATACACATTCCGACTGTGCTCATTCCCAATCAAGCAGGGCATATTTGGCATGACACAGTAAAGATAGATATGTATGTATTTCCATATTGGGCATTACACGGTCAGAAATATGCGATTTAAATCTCTCGTTAAAAAAAACAAAACAATTCTTCACAATTTCAAAGCTACTTGATCTAATCTGGACTGGCTTGCTGCACCGAAACCCCAACACAAATTATGTTACAATAAACGTACAGTGTCTCCGTCTGTCAGGCGTATATTTCGATCTAGGATATCATATCTCCTTTTACGCTCCTGTCCTGGATTAGTGACCTTTTATTATATGCTCATTTTTTTATACGTAAGGATTGATTATATAAACAAAATACACTACAATAAAAGACGTAATTGAATGTATGCCGCATGCCGAACTAAATACACAAACGGATATTCATCATTACACAAACCAACATTATTACTGCGCGCATAACTCCTTCCAGATAAATTTGAACTTAGTCGCGCTCTAGACATAACTTTCGAAAGAAAATGGCGTGTCTAGTTAAAATCGAAATTTGGAGTGATATTGTGAATGAATGTGCATTGCAACAACTTTTCCATTTGATCTGGAATGAATAGAATTTGGTATTTTTCTCGATTCTAGGAAATTTCGTGATTATGGACTGGATTTGTATATGACAATTCCACATGAAATGCATCAGATTGAAGAAATTAGGGAGATGCGTGTTGACATCTACAAATGTGTTTCTGTTTCTGTCAATGAATGTTTGAAATCATAATGTGGTAAAAATATGAAGTCTTTCAATTGCAATTATGAAACAGACGCTATGGAATTTAATGCTTATTTCATTTTGAGTGCAGTAAGGAGGATGTAATTGCACTTATATTCGAAATTACAGCACAATTTATATATGCATAATCCAGATTGAGAACTTATGACATGGCTC
Organism: Sinohyriopsis cumingii; assembly: GCA_028554795.2. Classification (NCBI taxonomy): domain Eukaryota; kingdom Metazoa; phylum Mollusca; class Bivalvia; order Unionida; family Unionidae; genus Sinohyriopsis; species Sinohyriopsis cumingii. The sequence continues at coordinate 52,927,098 of CM068837.1, read as the reverse complement.
ATGTAATTCGGATTTGCAGAATTAAGAAAATACATTTTGAGGAAATTCAGGATGTAAAACTGTAAGTATATTTTATTTTGCTACTCTTATCACCAGCTAAAGAAGAGAGTATATGCCTTTTTACTTGTATGTTATTTGTAAGGACCTTATATTGCGTCTGTGTTATATACTGTAGCTAGCCTAACTTCGAAACATTGTATCAACGCGGAATGTGCCAAAACAGCTGGTATGTGACAGTCCATGAAACATCTGTTTTACTTCATTCAGAAACAAATTTAAACAACCACAAAGTAAAGAGCATCTTACGCGAGTGTACATGATTTGTGTACAAATCAAAAGTGCTGGCGTCTGCGTCCATTGTTTGTTTACAATATAAAGTATTTCCTTTATGCACGTGAATGCTATATGTGTATTGTCGCGTGGGTTCAATATCGGGTAATACTGCACGATTCTTGACAATGTAAAGTTAACGGGGAAAAATGAGCAAATAATAATATACAATATTAATTAGCAGCCTTAATACATTTCAGCATAGCTATATTGTATGATTATTTCTACTATTCATTATTTATCATTTCTCGATTTTATTATCCCCAGCCGATCTTAGTAGCTTTCTTCAACTGTCATCAAATTAGTCTTGAAATTTATTAATATTCTCTATTTTACCGGATATTTCTTAAAATTATAGAGTTGTTTTTTTCAAGAATGTACTTACTAGCTTTTGTATATCCTTTCGGAGAGTAATTTGAATTGATTCATAATATTTAGTACAAATATAAAAGAAATACAAATATGTTTGGTTCACACTTGTACATACCATTCCTGTTTAGATAATAGGATCGAATCATTGATATTCTCTCAAACACAAATTAAATGTTGTTAGCTATTGTTGACGAAGATTGAGTTTAAATATTATAAACTGTGTATCCAGTATGAAATTCGTAGTAGTTTTTCTTAATATAACTTTGTAATTAGTCGTATAAAAGATGTATTTCCTTTTGTTGTAAAATTCTATAGTCTTCTTCTATTCAGGAATATTGTCTTAGCGTGACTCTTAGTGTCAGTAAAGTAATATTTTCTACATATTTATTTATTGGTGTGTGATTCAATCTGACCAAACATTCTTAGCGTTCTTTATTGATTTGCCTTGGACAGTGTGCACTTGTCATGTACATTAATAAATAATGATGCATTTTCAAGCGCAATTTGTCTTTGTCCAGGCGTAACTATTTATTTTGAAGTACTGCATATGATTTTATGTTTTAACTCTTTATTGTTCAATTTATTGAGGTCTTTGCCTGTATAGTTTTAAATGCTGTAACTGTTGTTGCCTTGGACATCATAGTTGTAGAACCCTGCTTCTCTGTCATAGTTTTTTTTGGAGCCCTTGATTTCTATAGCCTTTCTCACAAAGCTAAATGTTTTATGAAAAGCCCGTAACGTGCTGTAATATTGTCTGCGTCTACGGAAATATCTTTTGTAACGTTTAGATCGAGTAGAACTACTCTATTTTTTAATTTTACTTTTATTTCTTTAAATTGATGCAGCCTATTATTCACAGTGTAAAATAAATCACTTTTAAATAGATTACAAGTTTTGTGTATTTATAGAAAAATATCTTGTTGTTTTGTTTGTTTGGAGCAAATGATTAAACACTCTTAAACTAGATGTTTCCAATAATCAGTTGATTCTTAGTTTATCACCACTGTATTATGCGGGAGTTTGCAGCCAACGTGATAATAGCAAGTCATGTTTTTGTATGATTATGTATGGCATAGCAGCAAAGCGGCAGGAAGCATATTAGGAGTTTTTCGATCAAAGCAGCAGAACACACATACATTTAAATATTATTTACTAGTTTTAGTGTGGTTCAGACATAGCGAAAAATACAATACATTTCTTCTAATATTGTCACTGCGTTAAAATAGCTAACATAACAAAACATGATAAAAAATAAATAAATACATGAATATAAAATAAATAAAAAGACGATTTAAAAAACATGAGCACAAGTAATACATTGTAGCTGAAGCATATTTTCTGTCTTAACAATTTTCTATCAAGTATAGATCGTGTCGCTTCACCTTTGTCGCATGTCTAGTTCGTGTCGCTACACCTTTGTAACAAGGATAATTCGTGTTGCGACACGTCTTTCACAAGACGAATTTATTTCTGTTTTTATAAGGCCACATGCTTGATGTTTAGTTTAGGTTCAGACGCAGATGGGTAACTTTGAATTACGGGGTCAAGTTTAGACATATAGTAAAGTTAGGTTATTCTTTAGCTGGAATGAATTAAGCCGTAGATACAGCAAGCGAGTGTTGTATTATGTTCTAAATTATAGCATTATGGATGTAAATCAATTCAGGACATAACAATGCGCAGTAGCAGATCAGAAACAAATCATGTGTCTCACCTCATAAAACATTGCAAGCACATTGATCTAAGCAAAATCAAACTTAAGTGTATTCATATACGAGAAAAAATGAAGAAAAAAACCTAGCCCCCCCCCCCAAAAAAAAAAGCAAAGAAAGAAACATCCAACAAAATAATATAACGTTTTCCCTAACTTGGCTCATTATAAGGCAGAAAGGCCAAGTGAGTTCTTGACGCGGCCCTGCGATAATTATTCATCCATAATCAATGCTTCAATATACGCTTGTTACCACACTGAAGGTCATGTTTTTAATCTAACTTGGGATATGTAATTTTATCGGTATCTTGGACACGTTGCAATATGTTGTGTTCTATTTAACAAATGAGGTGATCTTCATGTGTTTGTTTGGGCATGATGGAGGCCCTATTTCCAATCTCATTTTGATCAGACTTACATTATGCGCTTGTAATGTCAAGATCTCAAACATATTCATTATATGGTGTGAGATACGCTCATGTTAAGATGATGATATTGTATCCGATTGGATGAAGTTGTTCCCAGCCTTGAAAACATATTTTTGATCCAAATTGAATCCAGCTTGGAATATACGCTTGCATTCGACGATCCCAGATGGGTTCATAACAAGTGAGATCCACGTTTACAAATGAAGCTATTTCACCTGGTCAGAAGTGGGTTTATCTTATGTGGATGTGTCCGACCAGGCTCGTTGCTGCTTATACGCAGTTAAGCAGCTACGTGACAACAAAATAAGTAAAGCATTTCATATCAATTATTTTAATTATTTCTTATTATTGCAGTAAGTTTTGATATGAGAAAACTTTTATTCCATAATTTCATGACTAGTGTTTACAATGAATATACACAACCACCTTTTTTTCTCGGTACGCGACGAGTGGAATAACTTCGTCATTCTCTACTTACGTAAGACGAAATATGCTCTAGAAACACGCCTTGCATATTTGCCCATCAGTCAACTTTAGCGTGTTACCAGTATGTTTGCTGTAATTGACTGAACCGGTCAACTCTGGAAGACATAAATCTGATTTGAATTTGATCAGATGTGTATTGTAAACGGATATCATCAAGCTGTTGAACATTTTTATAATGGCCGCAAGCTATATGCATCTTGATCAAGCGTTTGATATCGGCACGTATAGTCAAGATCTCATCAAGATGTTCAAGATTTGTATAATGGCAGCAAGCTATATACAGCTTTATCAAACGTTTGATATAGGTGCGTATAGTCACGTTTTCACGTGAATGCATTAATGGACATGAGACTGTGAAATAGTTCAAATTAACATGTTATAAAATCTGGGAGATAGTATACTTAGACTAAAGTACTTAAAATGCCTGCTTATTTAAATGGTCAACTGTTATGTAAACAGGTGAATACTATCAGACCCACTTGGGTCTCTTATTACCATTATATAGGCAACTTTTTTGGTTCCCCTAAACAAACTTGGAATATATGATCAAGGCCCGTATCTAGTAATGAGTTGATTTTGCAGTCTTGCAGTACAGGTTGCATGTTCAGGATCCAATTAGAGTTCAGTTATTAGCAATACCCATATATAATAATGAGTTCAGTAAGTAGCCAGAACCATGGATATTATTGACTTAAATAATTAGCAAGACCCACATATATTAATTAGTTCAATAATTAGCAAGTCCCACATGTATTTTTGAGTCCAATAATTAGCAAGATCCACATATATGAATTAATTCAATAATTAGCGAGACACACAAATATTAATGGGTTCAGTAATTCGCAAGACACACATATATTAATGATTTGATTTGGCAACACATTGTGTCAACTTTATACCATTCTATACATTGTATTTATGGTCAGATTGTGAATAATTTAAATCAGTGATATTATAGTTGGGTACAAGTATGACCAGGGTCTTTCCTTTGGTGGTTATTTCTGATCAGATTTCTATCAGATTTAGTAAATAGGTTTACGTCATTAGTATGTCCAATGAGCTTTGTTATGACCAGAACCTGTTCATATATTGAGAGGGTTCATTAAAACTAGAACTAGTTCTCAATTCAGATACCGTTTAACATTTTTTTTCTGTTACATATATTTTTTCTGTCACTAAAAATGAACAAGTTTTAATCCTTGAAGATGAATATTGTGGATCACAGAGTACATGGGACATATTTCATGCACAAACTTAAAGTTGCATACACCTGCCCATATAAAAATTCTGAAGTCAAACAATCAATCGACAAAATGCAAAATCTGAATTTGTCGTTATCACAACATTATGATGACATAAAACAACAAATCATTAAAACAATACAACATCTGAATCAACTGGAATTAGATTATAAAATCATGTCAATGATACCTTCTATAAGGAAGTATATAACCACGCTATTTCGTTCCTCCCCCATAGGAAACCATTCATCAATCATTATAAAATAACAGAAAAAGAATATGTAAGATCAGGTGATTTTACATTTGCAGTACCAACATTTAATAAGGATGAACTAAAACAATTATGAACGAAAACTTTCCTAAAATCGTTGCATCATGGAGACAAATAGCCCCTCCTCCAGGTATTCTAAGACATATCATTAATACTTACGGTGAAGGTCGTCATATTTCACCAGGAATCGTTAATATAACTTCAGGTATTGCAGTCAATCTCGTATGTGATATAATTGATGTCAGTTATCAATTAGATCTTGAAAAATCAAATCAAGCTCATCAAGAATATATTATGTATAATTTTACTCCGCCAGAACCTCCTGGATGTTTATCCGTACAAGAAACAATCAGTCCCGTTTATCTACGTTGTCATAATCAAGAATACAATTCAGACTTATTAAGCAAAGGGCACACTTGATGGACCTGCGAGAAAAGTTATTAAATATAAATCTGTATGTCAAATCTTAACGAGATATTTTTTTGTAAATTGATTAACAATTAATTATTTAATCAAGAGGTATATTATATAATGTACCAACATGTGAGAATTTTCATACACGTCAAGGAGGAGGTACTTCAATACGCCATCAGAACATTAACGACACAGTCTCTAGTCAACACGGAACAATTTAGTGTTATTATATATTTTGATGAATACGGCAACGAAGTCTTTTTATTGACGCAGGAGCAATTAGATGAACTCCGGCGAGAACATGTTATTATGATCACGTGTGATAGACATCAGATTATGGCGTATGCAGATTCCTGCATTAAGTTTGATCGGATTTAATTGTTTTAAATCTAATTCTGAATTAAAAAGTCTGATTTCATGAAATTGATTGGTATGGAAAACATAAAAAAAATTAAAAAATATATTATAACATAATATTTTTTTACTGATTCTCGCTCGGATTTCAGATAAATAATGCAAGTCACTCAGATTGTATAGATGGATTGGGTATATGCTAATAAAATAATAATGAAAATTAGTCAAATTTTTTAATTTTATTGGGTGAAAACCCAAGCAATTCTCGGAATCGTTAAATTTTCGTAAAACACAGATCACAAAATTATGTTTTTTTTAGCTAAATTATAACTGATTTTAGTTGTTTCTTTAAGCAGAAAAAGGAAAATTTAACGATTTATCGATAAATCATTTACAGAATCGCAGGGGTTTTCACCCTTCAAAGATCTGCAATTTCACTGAAATTTTTACTGAAGAATTGACTAAAATCATTTAAAAAAAGCAATGAATTTTGACTAAATTTCACTAAAACCTCGGAAAATCAACTATTTCTTTTCATAATCACTAGTCATAACTTTTATTTTCATCACTAGTTGCGTTGTTACTAAAATCACTTTCATAAGTAAAAGCGTTTTCGCTTTCACGATCTGATATAACTTTTTTCAGTTGTCTTGCGCGTGTATTAATAATCTTTTTTGTTTCAAATTTGTTTGATAATTTTGATCTTATGTTTTCAATATCGATTAAAAGCGGGACGAATTTCTTCACTTCTGTGTCTTTTACTGTTGATAAAGATTGTGACATAATCTTCTGGATGGTTATACTCTATTTTCGGCTACTAGTGTATATACACCATCAAATTCACAATTTTGTAAGGATTCAAGATCGAAAATAATTTTTTCAGGATCAACTTGAATTTGTATAGCAATAGTATTTTCAAAATTCATTTTGTTATATAGTATAAAATATATATTTAAATTGTTGTTCTCAACCAAGACGACATAATATAATTGTGTAATATATTGCAAACACAAACTCTAGATTACAAAATAAATATTTTATTTACCTTTCGATTTCCCAAATGCACGTCGAGTATGACTAGGGGTGAGAAATTATCTGCTTTAATAGTTATAAACACAACCATGGCAAATTATTTTAGACAAGTACGTAATTAGGTTATTCTGGCTATCCCTATCATCTCTAGAATGTTCTATGCCTTTAATAGTCATGAAAACTGACGTGGATTTTAGAACTTAATCTTCTGGAACATTTTGAGTGGGTGTGTTCATAAAAAAAAGAACCCAAAGCATTTCTCAATCCCCTGCCAGAATGGAGCTGAATTCGAGAGTGAACAGAGGTAAGTAAAACATTTTATTAAATATGTTACATTAGTTATCACACAGATGGTTTAATTAATTTATTACCATGAGACAAAATGAATTACGATCTACGGAGAAAGATAGACTGCAGAGTTATTTTTCTTCTTTCAGGTGATGGAGATAAAAAAGGGAGGTAACTACTAAATTAATCTGTCAAGAAAACAGCATTTATCTCTCCTTAAAAATACTGACATTTGATTGAGGTAACAGATAATTATTATATATTGACTATTTTATGGTTGTGAAAACGGGGGCAATTACAATATATATATATATATATATATATATATATATATATATATATATATATATATATATATATATATATATATATATATATATATATATATATATATATATATATCCCCCGTTTTCACAAAATGATAGAAGGTTCAGAATACCAAGGTAATTGTTCTATCTTGATATTTTACTCAACATACAAATATCTTTTATGTGTTTTGTGACTGGGGAAAAGTGCGCTAAATATATATTTTATAGTATTACGGTAGACTTTCAACACTGACGATAAAAGATTCAGAATGGATTAAATAGATGTTATATCTCATTTATTTTAACATTGATTTTTTTTATGATCATACAAAAAAAGAAATTAAATAAATATTTAGTAATATAATCGATGTAACTACTTAATTAACTTTATCCAAAGAGACAGAGTCTCCTTTCAACAGTAATAAAAGTTATTATTTGTCTATACATTTTTGAAAGTGCAGAGTTAGTAATGTTATCTGCGACAAATTTTACAGAACGATTTAAAATATAGAAATATTTACAAGTTGCACATATTGATGACAATATAATTTTTTCACGTGTCTCTATATTAGTAGATACAACTGATCTTGCGCTCTTATCAATATAACCAGTTTGTTCAAATTTTGATATCTTGACTCTGTGTAACAATTCTGAAATTACTCGATTATTTTTTGGATTTGAATCAATATGATCGTTCACAAGACCGTCTTCGATTAATCCATTGAAACATTAAAATATGAACCTGTGAATAAAGATAATTTTATTTATCCTTGTATTGAATGAGATGAGGAGAATTATTAAAATTTCCTACTGTTTTTTTTAGTCGACAGTGTTTGATTACACCATCAAGCTTTGCTTTGTAATTCTTGATGATTGGATATTTGACAAATTAATTGACCATTTTATATAACAATATAGTTTCTTGAAATCACTTGTCTAAATTAATACTTTGAAAATCTTTGCTCGACAGTCTTCTGCACTTGTTATAATCTTATTATTATTGTCGATGCTAATTTTTTTATCGTAATATCTTTTCAGTTCTCTGTAATTTTACCAGCACGTTGCGCACACAATCGCGTTTCTCCTTTAACTCAAACACCCCACTTCAAACACGGTTTTGGTACTAGACTTCCATTACGACCGCTTTGTAAATAGAATCCGCAGAATTCGTTTACGCAGGCCTTGTTACAAGGAGTCGTATATACATGTATGTATATATAATGTTTCAATTTAAATACTTTTCTTAATTATAATATGAACGAATTTGACAGATTATCTGCGATTTAGCCTTCTAAAGATAAATTTAATCTTGACAGAATACCCCATGACTTACCGATTAGAGCTCTGGTTGATCCGAGGAATACAATTTTGATTAATAAAATTCATGTCGCTAAGAACGAATTTCGCAAAAATGGCGCATCGAATTTGCGGTCAATGTTCAAAATCATACGCAACTCCAAAGGTGTCGATACTACGATGAACAACAAAAGAGCGGCAACGCTCATTAATTATCTCGAGAACCGAAAATATCTTTTTAAAGTAAAATGTATTGTATTAGCAAAAGCAGACATTAATACTTGGATTATCCCTGACAAGCATGATCGTGTCCTTCATAGTGAAAAATATTGACATACTGAGTAAAAATTCCAAAAAAAGGAATGTTGACTGGTATTGACAAACCGTGTTATGAACAATCGTATCCTGTAACAGCAGTTATCTACGCGTTATATCCAATAAATGATAAGCCCAGCATTAATAATTAAAACCAATGAAATTTTCAAGGCTAAATTGTGTAGCCGAACGAGTAACGGAACATTAATAAATGAGAGGGAGAAATAGTTAAGGATACGGGAGCGTCTGTCAAAGTTGTCGCTGAGCTAGGAAAGAAACTAAAATTTTCAATAATTGTTAAAACGATAACCGGATAGATTTTGTACGAATCCATATAAAATCAAAAATAGCTTCGATTTAAATCATTGATCACAATGCGCATGCGTGGACTAATGCAATTACACTATTTTCACGAAGTCGAACTGTTTAATTTTATAACAATGAAATATCTGATTTTATTAACGACATAAGTAAAACCAATCCTGTATCAGTGTGGCTATTTTAAAGTTCAGACAATGGAAAATATGATCAGTTTGTACGAGCTAATGTCATTATTTATCGCACAGAATCTCTCCACGAAGAATTGAAAAATCTTGCAATAAAATATTCCGATGATGCTGAACAATTACTGAGTAATTGTTTGTATGTTCCTTTAGTTGCTGTTCATTTTGCTAGAGAAAAAATATCGTGGAAACCAATACGATTGGATTTTATCAATTATATAATATCGAGTTGGGTCGAATGTAGACAGGGTGGATTGTAGAACACTAAATACGATCATAAAGCTGTTATATCGGTTGATATGGTTGCATGTTATCCCGGAAGTTTTCTTGGAATGGGAGAATGTTCTGTATTGTTTAAAAGATTTGTACGTCCCACACACGAAATGACCAGAGTATCGATAAACGGACCATTACCAGATTTAGACCTGCAAGGATTCGCCTGTATCGAGTCATTTAAGTTTGCTGAAAATCTTCATCCGATTTGTTATATCTTGTTTGGCAAACATGTTTCAGTAAAAATGTGGGCACCAACAGTTTTATTACGGTATATACTACTCGATATCAAATTTATATTATCGTAGATTGTAAGTGAGTCAATTATATCATAACCTCCGCAAAGATAAGTTTGGTTAGCACAACAAAAGAATTATTATGATGATGAAAATCCTGATATAACTGATTTTGAGAATAAAATCGCAAACGATCTCGGCAGAAAAATAATCGGCAAAGTCATCCAATGAGGATCATATGATCATTAACGACATTGTACAATATCGATTATAGACGATGCTGAGTTAGATTTTATAATTGCTGATACAACGGAAAAAATACATTTATAAGTGGTAGCAATGTTAACTTAAGGGACGGAACTAAATTATATACGATTGTGGGTTTTATTGATGGTGAGTCACCGCAGTTTATTCATTTAAAATCTTCAATGCTTGCGTACGTTTCAATAAATATATTATCGATGATAAATAGAGTTTCTAAGTTTGCTGTTATAGTCACTACATATTCGTTTTATGTCAATACAAATTATTCAGGATTGTTGTAAAAATTGGATATCGGCACTTATGCATCATGGGGCGAATGGAGAATAAAACAAGAAAATACACTGGATTGTTCTGAATCCGCCGACGATAAAATCAAGGATATTTTTCACAAAATAATCAAATATCAAAATTGTCATCTGCGCTATCAGTGTATGATCAAGTGACCAGAAACACGATTGTTTACCTCAATGGACCAAGCGGTTCTGGTAAAACAACTCGTGTGATTGAACTTGTTCAGAATTTTGATATGGTTGTTTTAACCCATACACACAGACTCGCAAAGAAAATGAGAGAAATAAATATTAAATCATGTACTTATCACAAATCCTTTCGAAGGAAGGGAGATAAATGGACTCATGATCGAATAGGCGATAAATACATTACAAATATTATCGTTTGTGATGAAATAGGTACAGTGTCGTCGGAAACATTAAAAACATTTCTTGATTGGTTATTGACAAAAGATACTTCTGTAATCATGTGCGGCAATCATGGTCAACCGCCACCTTTTGTTGGATTGTCTCCACACGAATGGTTGAAAAACTTTGTAGATTATTATGAAGAAACAATTGATGATATTTTTATACATCTATAGGTTGGGATTTATGTTAAGGCACACACTCTGTATTTAGAGATATCATAGTTAAGTACAAATAGCATTGTCCTATAAAGGCGCAATATATACATAATGATACTGTTTAGTTTTTTATTCTTTGCAGTTATAGCCGAATGTTTTTTATACTAGTTATGGGTCAGCATATAACCGGATATTCATATGCAGGCATCGGATATTACAGCCAAATGTAAACTAGCATGTACACGTACCTGAGAAAATTATTCAAATTCAGCTGCGCTAACAATTTTCCTTCTTTATAAAAACAATCACATAACCATAAAATAGGAGGAAAATTATGCTAAACAAACACCAACATTTATAGCAGTCTCGACATTAAGGCATACATATTACACATGGACTGAATAAATATCACTAGCCATGATCACTGGAACTAGGGACCACGTTATTTAAAGTATTGATAAATATGTCTTTTGGTGTCAGTATAAAAATATCCTTGCATAATTTGGTTCTTCATTTAATTGATTTATTATATTAATAAAATTAACAATATTGTCTGTTCTAGTGAGGGGGGATTTATTCCCCCTCTTGGTAAATAATGTAGTATTCTTTTCCAGTATCATATTAAAAGTGCTGTAAGATTTTGAGGTAAATCCATCCCAGACTGTAGATATACCGTGCCTTAATATCTAGCCTGATTCTTAAATTTTCTTCAGTTTAGTTCTTTCAGCACACATACATTTACTATTACTCTTAATTTGATTAAACAGCTTCCCCATAAACGGTCTTTACTTTTTGTATCTTGAATCTTATTCGATGTGCATACATTCCCATAATATGTTTGTATCAGTCTTAAAATGTTTGTCTTGTTCGTGTAGATAATGCCATTTGTAATATGTTCTTTTAAAATATCTTTAACTGCTGTCCTTATTTCTTGTCCCTTACAAAGACCCATACTCGTTTTATATAGCTCCCAATATTTATCCGCTCTCATTTTAATCCCTCTAATTTGTTCATTTTGCATAACTTTGTCATTGCTATATTTCTGTCTGATTTCGTCACTTTTCGTCTGTCTGTTATTACTATTCATTAAATTCTTTCTCCTAACTAATTGCTTTTATCTTCGTACCCTACATAATTTTTCGAAATTATTGCATCTAATATTCATCTCCCGATTACACTGTTATAGCTATTTGTGCTCATTTATAACATTCATGAAATTCAAGCTAATATTAAATGTTGCGATGCATTATAAATGTCTGTCTGTGCTGTTTACCAAGTTCACTTACTTATACGAGTTGGTAGACACAGCGAAATAAGACTTTGAATGAGTATCGTAACGTATATCCACAATATATTGTACACCCATAGGCTGTTAGATCTTGTTGTTGTAGAGAACGTAGTGAATAACCATGTTGTATATCAGCGATCTACGGCCTACATTTGCAAATTCAGAATTTGGTTTCGAAAGAATTTAGATTTACTCTTCTAAAATACATATTTATGTTCAATTAAATGCCAACGTTTTCGTACGTTTGCCGATTTAAATGAAGTAGACATTTTATACAGTAATGCATGCAAATTATAAATTAACACATTATAAAATAACCATTTACGAGAGACAAAATATATCTCAAGAATAAATGTACAGTTTAGCCCATCATTTATTTCTACAATTTGTCATTGATAATAATTTTAGTACTTTCTACTGCTGGCTGTTTCCGCTGGCCTGAGTTTCTCCCAATATTTTTGGAAGCCATTGGACACTTAAAATCGATGTTCCTGGCACTGATAAATCTGGATTTGTTTGGTGGTGATGATTTTGCCAGCATACATTTATATCCATTTCTATCTTCGTCCATTTTCCATGCTAGTTGTGGAATGGCATGCTACTCAGTTGAAGGTGCTAGACGCTAGACGTTATATAAACACCTCAAACACTCCAGTTATCTTCATCACAATTTCTGATTATGCCATCCATATGTTGGTTGTTATAAAATATGACAACAGGTGTCTTCAGTTTCGTCAAAATTATTGCTTGGATGACGGGAATATTGTGAAGCTCACTTAAAACATTTACATCATCAGCTATACTTATTCTGGAATTAATGTTTTTTTCACGTTTTCGTTTCCAGTCGCTGAATTTCTTGACATGTATTTGTTTAGTATATTTTGTAGCAGTATAGTCGTGTCTCCTCATACCATCATGACTCTATTCCGAAACATTCAAAAGTTTGTTTGTTTTATCTACCAACATCCGATGTTATGTTATGTTGTTCTACTAAAAAAAATAAAGAAAAGAAAGGAAATTGTAAAACATACTATTTATGAATTCATTTTTGTTTGTTGGGGTTGTTCTAAGAGCCGTACTCCACAGGTCCTGCATTCACAGTTCCCCTGTTTCTTTCTCTAAGCCATTGATTTATTCATATGCTTTGAGTATATTTTTTCATGTAGCGTACGCCCACCAAAAGATATATTTGTCAATCATTTCAAAAACGTTGTCCCTAGTTGTAGTAATCATAGCTAGTGATGGTTCTACAGTCCATGCGTTATATGTGCATGCATTTTTAGCCTTTGGCCTTATTCTCCGATGCCTGCATTGTATATTCGGTCATATAAAACAAAAAATGAACTTTAAAAAAAAGCCTATCAAAATGCAAAAAGAATAAAAAAAGTGAAAAGTAGCAATACGTATATATTGTACCTTCATAGGACAATCTGTTATTTTTATTGAACTATATTTCTATAAATATAGCTTTTGTGTTTATTTACATAAAGCCCAACCAATATATGTATAAAGATTGCATTGGATACTTTGGTTGTTCATTTAAGTTTCTTATTCTATTAATACAATTATCAATATTTTATGTTCTAGTGAGAGGAGATTTATTCCCCTTCTTGCTATACGATGTAGTTTTCTTTGACAGTTTCCTGTTAAAAGTCTTTCCCGTACGCTAATTTCCGGACCGACTCTTCAATATCCTTCCCTTTAATCCTTTCACCACACATGTATTTACTATTACTATTAATTTTATAAAACACGTTCATCTAAATATCCTTCACAATGTCATTTATACTAAGTTCTTTTAACGATTTTTCAGCTCCTTTCCTTATCTCTTTCCTCTTACAAAGCCCCATACTCCTTGTACATAACCCCCCAAATTTACCCGCTCTCATTTTAATCCCTCTATTTTATTCACTATATCAATCCGTGTTGTTGAACAGTTGAGTGTGACCTTAATTATATTATAATCACGTAACAGCTTTGAGGAGATGACAATTGATTTAATTAATTGCTGATCTTAATCTCTTTTATTTATCAAAGTAATCTACTATATGTATTTCATCGCACGTGACTTGAACATCCACGATTTGTTTACAGTATGACATTAGGAAAGTGTTAAAACGAACAATTATTCAGGGTAACATTTTGCTTTCAATTACCTTGGTATGATTAACATTTGTTTAATAAGATCTTTCTTCAATATGTACGTATTAAAATATGCAATTGACATGTTCTTACATTCATGCTCACTATATATACGCAGTTGCTCCGACTTGTCCATTTCCCCGTGAAAAGTCCACTTGAATTATAGACGTTAAGTTTTGCCCCAAAAGCCTGGGAATATAATAGGTAATGTAATGGCCAACTGCAAAATTATGTTAACCCAGTGAATGTGGTCAGGCTAACTGAGGCACCGTGTCCTAAGATACATTCATCATCTTGATTTTACTTATTTCGCATTTTACCTGTGTTTATTCTGTATTCTATATGCATTCACACTTATTTGAACTGCATTGCTAGATTGTTTTGCGGTAAGGTCAGCAAAGCACTGAAGAAAGACCAACTTCATAATGTAAGAAACCGTGTATATTCTTTATGGTAATACAAAGAACACTGCAGAAAATTTAAATTCTAAACGATTTGAACTACATATTTCCATAAGCGTAAGTTCTTCATGATCAAAGGTTTGTATCCGTTATATTTACAATAATATAGAAAACAAGTAGTTTCTTACGTAATGTAATTGTTTGGGTAATACAGAGTGTTACCGAATGAAAGTTACGTTATAAAGGGCTCTCTCATATATATTACGTTGAAACATGATTTGGCTAAGTACGTCAGACTCCATTTAACGCTTAATTATAGCTCAGTTTTCTAGACGCTGTGACATGTATGGTGTTATAAATATTATTACCTTGTTAATGTTTGCCCATAATTATAGATTGTAGTTATCATTTATAGGTAAGTTATTAGAAAGCTAACATTTGATCATAAGTGTAAATTCTATTTTAAGACAATGAGCTATAAATATACCCAGTTTATATCTTGAACCAGATTACAGCTTGGCATGATTGAGTAATGCGACTTAGGTCAGGTGACAAGGTATTGCGAAATAGATAATATGAAGCTGGCTACGATATACTGCGATATAGAGTGGTGGTGTTGTATATAACGTGAGTAGTGAACAATTAAGGCTTTTCCTAATATTGTAAATTGTACATATGAAGGAGGAGAAGACATGTTTTAGTTAAATGATTTCATGTTTCATGTAATATTTTGCTCGCGTCGTTTTTTGTTCCAATTTTAATTTTTGTTACATATGTTATTATACACATTCCGACTGTGCTCATTCCCAATCAAGCAGGGCATATTTGGCATGACACAGTAAAGATAGATATGTATGTATTTCCATATTGGGCATTACACGGTCAGAAATATGCGATTTAAATCTCTCGTTAAAAAAAACAAAACAATTCTTCACAATTTCAAAGCTACTTGATCTAATCTGGACTGGCTTGCTGCACCGAAACCCCAACACAAATTATGTTACAATAAACGTACAGTGTCTCCGTCTGTCAGGCATATATTTCGATCTAGGATATCATATCTCCTTTTACGCTCCTGTCCTGGATTAGTGACCTTTTATTATATGCTCATTTTTTTTATACGTAAGGATTGATTATATAAACAAAACACACTACAATAAAAAACGTAATTGAATGTATGCCGCATGCCGAACTAAATACACAAACGGATATTCATCATTACACAAACCAACATTATTACTGCGCGCATAACTCCTCCCAGATAAATTTGAACTTAGTCGCGCTCTAGACATAACTTTCGAAAGAAAATGGCGTGTCTAGTTAAAATCGAAATTTGGAGTGATATTGTGAATGAATGTGCATTGCAACAACTTTTCCATTTGATCTGGAATGAATAGAATTTGGTATTTTTCTCGATTCTAGGAAATTTCGTGATTATGGACTGGATTTGTATATGACAATTCCACATGAAATGCATCAGATTGAAGAAATTAGGGAGATGCGTGTTGACATCTACAAATGTGTTTCTGTTTCTGCCAATGAATGTTTGAAATCATAATGTGGTAAAAATATGAAGTCTTTCAATTGCAATTATGAAACAGACGCTATGGAATTTAATGCTTATTTCATTTTGAGTGCAGTAAGGAGGATGTAATTGCACTTATATTCGAAATTACAGCACAATTTATATATGCATAATCCAGATTGAGAACTTATGACATGGCTCATGTAATTCGGATTTGCAGAATTAAGAAAATACATTTTGAGGAAATTCAGGATGTAAAACTGTAAGTATATTTTATTTTGCTACTCTTATCACCAGCTAAAGAAGAGAGTATATGCCTTTTTACTTGTATGTTATTTGTAAGGACCTTATATTGCGTCTGTGTTATATACTGTAGCTAGCCTAACTTCGAAACATTGTATCAACGCGGAATGTGCCAAAACAGCTGGTATGTGACAGTCCATGAAACATCTGTTTTACTTCATTCAGAAACAAATTTAAACAACCACAAAGTAAAGAGCATCTTACGCGAGTGTACATGATTTGTGTACAAATCAAAAGTGCTGGCGTCTGCGTCCATTGTTTGTTTACAATATAAAGTATTTCCTTTATGCACGTGAATGCTATATGTGTATTGTCGCGTGGGTTCAATATCGGGTAATACTGCACGATTCTTGACAATGTAAAGTTAACGGGGAAAAATGAGCAAATAATAATATACAATATTAATCAGCAGCCTTAATACATTTCAGCATAGCTATATTGTATGATTATTTCTACTATTCATTATTTATCATTTCTCGATTTTATTATCCCCAGCCGATCTTAGTAGCTTTCTTCAACTGTCATCAAATTAGTCTTGAAATTTATTAATATTCTCTATTTTACCGGATATTTCTTAAAATTATAGAGTTGTTTTTTTCAAGAATGTACTTACTAGCTTTTGTATATCCTTTCGGAGAGTAATTTGAATTGATTCATAATATTTAGTACAAATATAAAAGAAATACAAATATGTTTGGTTCACACTTGTACATACCATTCCTGTTTAGATAATAGGATCGAATCATTGATATTCTCTCAAACACAAATTAAATGTTGTTAGCTATTGTTGACGAAGATTGAGTTTAAATATTATAAACTGTGTATCCAGTATGAAATTCGTAGTAGTTTTTCTTAATATAACTTTGTAATTAGTCGTATAAAAGATGTATTTCCTTTTGTTGTAAAATTCTATAGTCTTCTTCTATTCAGGAATATTGTCTTAGCGTGACTCTTAGTGTCAGTAAAGTAATATTTTCTACAGATTTATTTATTGGTGTGTGATTCAATCTGACCAAACATTCTTAGCGTTCTTTATTGATTTGCCTTGGACAGTGTGCACTTGTCATGTACATTAATAAATAATGATGCATTTGTCTTTGTCCAGGCGTAACTATTTATTTTGAAGTACTGCATATGATTTTATGTTTTAACTCTTTATTGTTCAATTTATTGAGGTCTTTGCCTGTATAGTTTTAAATGCTGTAACTGTTGTTGCCTTGGACATCATAGTTGTAGAACCCTGCTTCTCTGTCATAGTTTTTTTTGGAGCCCTTGATTTCTATAGCCTTTCTCACAAAGCTAAATGTTTTATGAAAAGCCCGTACCGTGCTGTAATATTGTCAGCGTGTACGGAAATATCTTTTGTAACGTTTAGGTCGAGTAGAACTACTCTATTTTTTAATTTTACTTTTATTTCTTTAAATTGATGCAGACTATTATTCACAGTGTAAAATAAATCACTTTTAAATAGATTACAAGTTTTGTGTATTTATAGAAAAATATCTTGTTGTTTTGTTTGTTTGAAGCAAATGATTAAACACTCTTAAACTAAATGTTTCCAATAATCAGTTGATTCTTAGTTTATCACCACTGTATTATGCGGGAGTTTGCAGCCAACGTGATAATAGCAAGTCATGTTTTTGTATGATTATGTATGGCATAGCAGCAAAGCGGCAGGAAGCATATTAGGAGTTTTTCGATCAAAGCAGCAGAACACACATACATTTAAATATTATTTACTAGTTTTAGTGTGGTTCAGACATAGCGAAAAATACAATACATTTCTTCTAATATTGTCACTGCGTTAAAATAGCTAACATAACAAAACATGATAAAAAATAAATAAATACATGAATATAAAATAAATAAAAAGACGATTTAAAAAACATGAGCACAAGTAATACATTGTAGCTGAAGCATATTTTCTGTCTTAACAATTTTCTATCAAGTATAGATCGTGTCGCTTCACCTTTGTCGCATGTCTAGTTCGTGTCGCTACACCTTTGTAACAAGGATAATTCGTGTTGCGACACGTCTTTCACAAGACGAATTTATTTCTGTTTTTATAAGGCCACATGCTTGATGTTTAGTTTAGGTTCAGACGCAGATGGGTAACTTTGAATTACGGGGTCAAGTTCAGACATATAGTAAAGTTAGGTTATTCTTTAGCTGGAATGAATTAAGCCGTAGATACAGCAAGCGAGTGTTGTATTATGTTCTAAATTATAGCATTATGGATGTAAATCAATTCAGGACATAACAATGCGCATTAGCAGATCAGAAACAAATCATGTGTCTCACCTCATAAAACATTGCAAGCACATTGATCTAAGCAAAATCAAACTTAAGTGTATTCATATACGAGAAAAAATGAAGAAAAAAACCTAGCCCCCCCCAAAAAAAAAAGCAAAGAAAGAAACATCCAACAAAATAATATAACGTTTTCCCTAACTTGGCTCATTATAAGGCAGAAAGGCCAAGTGAGTTCTTGACGCGGCCCTGCGATAATTATTCATCCATAATCAATGCTTCAATATACGCTTGTTACCACACTGAAGGTCATGTTTTTAATCTAACTTGGGATATGTACTTTTATCGGTATCTTGGACACGTTGCAATATGTTGTGTTCTATTTAACAAATGAGGTAATCTTCATGTGTTTGTTTGGGCATGATGGAGGCCCTATTTCCAATCTCATTTTGATCAGACTTACATTATGCGCTTGTAATATCAAGATCTCAAACATATTCATTATATGGTGTGAGATACACTCATGTTAAGATGATGATATTGTATCCGATTGGATGAAGTTGTTCCCAGCCTTGAAAACATATTTTTGATCCAAATTGAATCCAGCTTGGAATATACGCTTGCATTCGACGATCCCAGATGGGTTCATAACAAGTGAGATCCACGTTTACAAATGAAGCTATTTCACCTGGTCAGAAGTGGGTTTATCTTATGTGGATGTGTCCGACCAGGCTCGTTGCTGCTTATACGCAGTTAAGCAGCTACGTGACAACAAAATAAGTAAAGCATTTCATATCAATTATTTTAATTATTTCTTATTATTGCAGTAAGTTTTGATATGAGAAAACTTTTATTCCATGATTTCATGACTAGTGTTTACAATGAATATACACAACCACCTTTTTTTCTCGGTACGCGACGAGTGGAATAACTTCGTCATTCTCTACTTACGTAAGACGAAATATGCTCTAGAAACATTCCTGCCATATTTGCCCATCAGTCAACTTTAGCGTGTTACCAGTATGTTTGCTGTAATTGACTGAACCGGTCAACTCTGGAAGACATAAATCTGATTTGAATTTGATCAGATGTGTATTGTAAACGGATATCATCAAGCTGTTGAACATTTTTATAATGGCCGCAAGCTATATACATCTTGATCAAGCGTTTGATATCGGCACGTATAGTCAAGATCTCATCAAGATGTTCAAGATTTGTATAATGGCAGCAAGCTATATACAGCTTTATCAAACGTTTGATATAGGTGCGTATAGTCACGTTTTCACGTGAATGCATTAATGGACATGAGACTGTGAAATAGTTCAAATTAACATGTTATAAAATCTGGGAGATAGTATACTTAGACTAAAGTACTTAAAAAGCCTGCTTATTTAAATGGTCAACTGTTATGTAAACAGGTGAATACTATCAGACCCACTTGGGTCTCTTATTACCATTATATAGGCAACTTTTTTGGTTCCCCTAAACAAACTTGGAATATATGATCAAGGCCCGTATCTAGTAATGAGTTGATTTTGCAGTCTTGCAGTACAGGTTGCATGTTCAGGATCCAATTAGAGTTCAGTTATTAGCAATACCCATATATAATAATGAGTTCAGTAAGTAGCCAGAACCATGGATATTATTGACTTAAATAATTAGCAAGACCCACATATATTAATTAGTTCAATAATTAGCAAGTCCCACATGTATTTTTGAGTCCAATAATTAGCAAGATCCACATATATGAATTAATTCAATAATTAGCGAGACACACAAATATTAATGGGTTCAGTAATTCGCAAGACACACATATATTAATGATTTGATTTGGCAACACATTGTGTCAACTTTATACCATTCTATACATTGTATTTATGGTCAGATTGTGAATAATTTAAATCAGTGATATTATAGTTGGGTACAAGTATGACCAGGGTCTTTCCTTTGGTGGTTATTTCTGATCAGATTTCTATCAGATTTAGTAAATAGGTTTACGTCATTAGTATGTCCAATGAGCTTTGTTATGACCAGAACCTGTTCATATATTGAGAGGGTTCATTAAAACTAGAACTAGTTCTCAATTCAGATACCGTTTAACATTTTTTTTCTGTTACATATATTTTTTCTGTCACTAAAAATGAACAAGTTTTAATCCTTGAAGATGAATATTGTGGATCACAGAGTACATGGGACATATTTCATGCACAAACTTAAAGTTGCATACACCTGCCCATATAAAAATTCTGAAGTCAAACAATCAATCGACAAAATGCAAAATCTGAATTTGTCGTTATCACAACATTATGATGACATAAAACAACAAATCATTAAAACAATACAACATCTGAATCAACTGGAATTAGATTATAAAATCATGTCAATGATACCTTCTATAAGGAAGTATATAACCACGCTATTTCGTTCCTCCCCCATAGGAAACCATTCATCAATCATTATAAAATAACAGAGAAAGAATATGTAAGATCAGGTGATTTTACATTTGCAGTACCAACATTTAATAAGGATGAACTAAAACAATTATGAACGAAAACTTTCCTAAAATCGTTGCATCATGGAGACAAATAGCCCCTCCTCCAGGTATTCTAAGACATATCATTAATACTTACGGTGAAGGTCGTCATATTTCACCAGGAATCGTTAATATAACTTCAGGTATTGCAGTCAATCTCGTATGTGATATAATTGATGTCAGTTATCAATTAGATCTTGAAAAATCAAATCAAGCTCATCAAGAATATATTATGTATAATTTTACTCCGCCAGAACCTCCTGGATGTTTATCCGTACAAGAAACAATCAGTCCCGTTTATCTACGTTGTCATAATCAAGAATACAATTCAGACTTATTAAGCAAAGGGCACACTTGATGGACCTGCGAGAAAAGTTATTAAATATAAATCTGTATGTCAAATCTTAACGAGATATTTTTTTGTAAATTGATTAACAATTAATTATTTAATCAAGAGGTATATTATATAATGTACCAACATGTGAGAATTTTCATACACGTCAAGGAGGAGGTACTTCAATACGCCATCAGAACATTAACGACACAGTCTCTAGTCAACACGGAACAATTTAGTGTTATTATATATTTTGATGAATACGGCAACGAAGTCTTTTTATTGACGCAGGAGCAATTAGATGAACTCCGGCGAGAACATGTTATTATGATCACGTGTGATAGACATCAGATTATGGCGTATGCAGATTCCTGCATTAAGTTTGATCGGATTTAATTGTTTTAAATCTAATTCTGAATTAAAAAGTCTGATTTCATGAAATTGATTGGTATGGAAAACATAAAAAAAATTAAAAAATATATTATAACATAATATTTTTTTACTGATTCTCGCTCGGATTTCAGATAAATAATGCAAGTCACTCAGATTGTATAGATGGATTGGGTATATGCTAATAAAATAATAATGAAAATTAGTCAAATTTTTTAATTTTATTGGGTGAAAACCCAAGCAATTCTCGGAATCGTTAAATTTTCGTAAAACACAGATCACAAAATTATGTTTTTTTTAGCTAAATTATAACTGATTTTAGTTGTTTCTTTAAGCAGAAAAAGGAAAATTTAACGATTTATCGATAAATCATTTACAGAATCGCAGGGGTTTTCACCCTTCAAAGATCTGCAATTTCACTGAAATTTTTACTGAAGAATTGACTAAAATCATTTAAAAAAAGCAATGAATTTTGACTAAATTTCACTAAAACCTCGGAAAATCAACTATTTCTTTTCATAATCACTAGTCATAACTTTTATTTTCATCACTAGTTGCGTTGTTACTAAAATCACTTTCATAAGTAAAAGCGTTTTCGCTTTCACGATCTGATATAACTTTTTTCAGTTGTCTTGCGCGTGTATTAATAATCTTTTTTGTTTCAAATTTGTTTGATAATTTTGATCTTATGTTTTCAATATCGATTAAAAGCGGGACGAATTTCTTCACTTCTGTGTCTTTTACTGTTGATAAAGATTGTGACATAATCTTTTGGATGGTTATACTCTATTTTCGGCTACTAGTGTATATACACCATCAAATTCACAATTTTGTAATGATTCAAGATCGAAAATAATTTTTTCAGGATCAACTTGAATTTGTATAGCAATAGTATTTTCAAAATTCATTTTGTTATATAGTATAAAATATATATTTAAATTGTTGTTCTCAACCAAGACGACATAATATAATTGTGTAATATATTGCAAACACAAACTCTAGATTACAAAATAAATATTTTATTTACCTTTCGATTTCCCAAATGCACGTCGAGTATGACTAGGGGTGAGAAATTATCTGCTTTAATAGTTATAAACACAACCATGGCAAATTATTTTAGACAAGTACGTAATTAGGTTATTCTGGCTATCCCTATCATCTCTAGAATGTTCTATGCCTTTAATAGTCATGAAAACTGACGTGGATTTTAGAACTTAATCTTCTGGAACATTTTGAGTGGGTGTGTTCATAAAAAAAAGAACCCAAAGCATTTCTCAATCCCCTGCCAGAATGGAGCTGAATTCGAGAGTGAACAGAGGTAAGTAAAACATTTTATTAAATATGTTACATTAGTTATCACACAGATGGTTTAATTAATTTATTACCATGAGACAAAATGAATTACGATCTACGGAGAAAGATAGACTGCAGAGTTATTTTTCTTCTTTCAGGTGATGGAGATAAAAAAGGGAGGTAACTACTAAATTAATCTGTCAAGAAAACAGCATTTATCTCTCCTTAAAAATACTGACATTTGATTGAGGTAACAGATAATTATTATATATTGACTATTTTATGGTTGTGAAAACGGGGGCAATTACAATATATATATATATATATATATATATATATATATATATATATATATATATATATATATATATATATATATATATATATATATATATATCCCCCATTTTCACAAAATGATAGAAGGTTCAGAATACCAAGGTAATTGTTCTATCTTGATATTTTACTCAACATACAAATATCTTTTATGTGTTTTGTGACTGGGGAAAAGTGCGCTAAATATATATTTTATAGTATTACGGTAGACTTTCAACACTGACGATAAAAGATTCAGAATGGATTAAATAGATGTTATATCTCATTTATTTTAACATTGATTTTTTTATGATCATACAAAAAAAGAAATTAAATAAATATTTAGTAATATAATCGATGTAACTACTTAATTAACTTTATCCAAAGAGACAGAGTCTCCTTTCAACAGTAATAAAAGTTACTATTTGTCTATACATTTTTGAAAGTGCAGAGTTAGTAATGTTATCTGCGACAAATTTTACAGAACGATTTAAAATATAGAAATATTTACAAGTTGCACATATTGATGACAATATAATTTTTTCACGTGTCTCTATATTAGTAGATACAACTGATCTTGCGCTCTTATCAATATAACCAGTTTGTTCAAATTTTGATATCTTGACTCTGTGTAACAATTCTGAAATTACTCGATTATTTTTTGGATTTGAATCAATATGATCGTTCACAAGACCGTCTTCGATTAATCTATTGAAACATTAAAATATGAACCTGTGAATAAAGATAATTTTATTTATCCTTGTATTGAATGAGATGAGGAGAATTATTAAAATTTCCTACTGTTTTTTTTAGTCGACAGTGTTTGATTACACCATCAAGCTTTGCTTTGTAATTCTTGATGATTGGATATTTGACAAATTAATTGACCATTTTATATAACAATATAGTTTCTTGAAATCACTTGTCTAAATTAATACTTTGAAAATCTTTGCTCGACAATCTTCTGCACTTGTTATAATCTTATTATTATTGTCGATGCTAATTTTTTTATCGTAATATCTTTTCAGTTCTCTGTAATTTTACCAGCACGTTGCGCACACAATCGCGTTTCTCTTTTAACTCAAACACCCCACTTCAAACACGGTTTTGGTACTAGACTTCCATTACGACCGCTTTGTAAATAGAATCCGCAGAATTCGTTTACGCAGGCCTTGTTACAAGGAGTCGTATATACATGTATGTATATATAATGTTTCAATTTAAATACTTTTCTTAATTATAATATGAACGAATTTGACAGATTATCTGCGATTTAGCCTTCTAAAGATAAATTTAATCTTGACAGAATACCCCATGACTTACCGATTAGAGCTCTGGTTGATCCGAGGAATACAATTTTGATTAATAAAATTCATGTCGCTAAGAACGAATTTCGCAAAAATGGCGCATCGAATTTGCGGTCAATGTTCAAAATCATACGCAACTCCAAAGGTGTCGATACTACGATGAACAACAAAAGAGCGGCAACGCTCATTAATTATCTCGAGAACCGAAAATATCTTTTTAAAGTAAAATGTATTGTATTAGCAAAAGCAGACATTAATACTTGGATTATCCCTGACAAGCATGATCGTGTCCTTCATAGTGAAAAATATTGACATACTGAGTAAAAATTCCAAAAAAAGGAATGTTGACTGGTATTGACAAACCGTGTTATGAACAATCGTATCCTGTAACAGCAGTTATCTACGCGTTATATCCAATAAATGATAAGCCCAGCATTAATAATTAAAACCAATGAAATTTTCAAGGCTAAATTGTGTAGCCGAACGAGTAACAGAACATTAATAAATGAGAGGGAGAAATAGTTAAGGATACGGGAGCGTCTGTCAAAGTTGTCGCTGAGCTAGGAAAGAAACTAAAATTTTCAATAATTGTTAAAACGATAACCGGATAGATTTTGTACGAATCCATATAAAATCAAAAATAGCTTCGATTTAAATCATTGATCACAATGCGCATGCGTGGACTAATGCAATTACACTATTTTCACGAAGTCGAACTGTTTAATTTTATAACAATGAAATATCTGATTTTATTAACGACATAAGTAAAAACAATCCTGTATCAGTATGGCTATTTTAAAGTTCAGACAATGGGAAATATGATCAGTTTGTACGAGCTAATGTCATTATTTATCGCACAGAATCTCTCCACGAAGAATTGAAAAATCTTGCAATAAAATATTCCGATGATGCTGAACAATTACTGAGTAATTGTTTGTATGTTCCTTTAGTTGCTGTTCATTTTGCTAGAGAAAAAATATCGTGGAAACCAATACGATTGGATTTTATCAATTATATAATATCGAGTTGGGTCGAATGTAGACAGGGTGGATTGTAGAACACTAAATACGATCATAAAGCTGTTATATCGGTTGATATGGTTGCATGTTATCCCGGAAGTTTTCTTGGAATGGGAGAATGTTCTGTATTGTTTAAAAGATTTGTACGTCCCACACACGAAATGACCAGAGTATCGATAAACGGACCATTACCAGATTTAGACCTGCAAGGATTCGCCTGTATCGAGTCATTTAAGTTTGCTGAAAATCTTCATCCGATTTGTTATATCTTGTTTGGCAAACATGTTTCAGTAAAAATGTGGGCACCAACAGTTTTATTACGGTATATACTACTCGATATCAAATTTATATTATCGTAGATTGTAAGTGAGTCAATTATATCATAACCTCCGCAAAGATAAGTTTGGTTAGCACAACAAAAGAATTATTATGATGATGAAAATCCTGATATAACTGATTTTGAGAATAAAATCGCAAACGATCTCGGCAGAAAAATAATCGGCAAAGTCATCCAATGAGGATCATATGATCATTAACGACATTGTACAATATCGATTATAGACGATGCTGAGTTAGATTTTATAATTGCTGATACAACGGAAAAAATACATTTATAAGTGGTAGCAATGTTAACTTAAGGGACGGAACTAAATTATATACGATTGTGGGTTTTATTGATGGTGAGTCACCGCAGTTTATTCATTTAAAATCTTCAATGCTTGCGTACGTTTCAATAAATATATTATCGATGATAAATAGAGTTTCTAAGTTTGCTGTTATAGTCACTACATATTCGTTTTATGTCAATACAAATTATTCAGGATTGTTGTAAAAATTGGATATCGGCACTTATGCATCATGGGGCGAATGGAGAATAAAACAAGAAAATACACTGGATTGTTCTGAATCCGCCGACGATAAAATCAAGGATATTTTTCACAAAATAATCAAATATCAAAATTGTCATCTGCGCTATCAGTGTATGATCCTGTGACCAGAAACACGATTGTTTACCTCAATGGACCAAGCGGTTCTGGTAAAACAACTCGTGTGATTGAACTTGTTCAGAATTTTGATATGGTTGTTTTAACCCATACACACAGACTCGCAAAGAAAATGAGAGAAATAAATATTAAATCATGTACTTATCACAAATCCTTTCGAAGGAAGGGAGATAAATGGACTCATGATCGAATAGGCGATAAATACATTACAAATATTATCGTTTGTGATGAAATAGGTACAGTGTCGTCGGAAACATTAAAAACATTTCTTGATTGGTTATTGACAAAAAATACTTCTGTAATCATGTGCGGCAATCATGGTCAACCGCCACCTTTTGTTGGATTGTCTCCACACGAATGGTTGAAAAACTTTGTAGATTATTATGAAGAAACAATTGATGATATTTTTATACATCTATAGGTTGGGATTTATGTTAAGGCACACACTCTGTATTTAGAGATATCATAGTTAAGTACAAATAGCATTGTCCTATAAAGGCGCAATATATACATAATGATACTGTTTAGTTTTTTATTCTTTGCAGTTATAGCCGAATGTTTTTTATACTAGTTATGGGTCAGCATATAACCGGATATTCATATGCAGGCATCGGATATTACAGCCAAATGTAAACTAGCATGCACACGTACCTGAGAAAATTGTTCAAATTCAGCTGCGCTAACAATTTTCCTTCTTTATAAAAACAATCACATAACCATAAAATAGGAGGAAAATTATGCTAAACAAACACCAACATTTATAGCAGTCTCGACATTAAGGCATACATATTACACATGGACTGAATAAATATCACTAGCCATGATCACTGGAACTAGGGACCACGTTATTTAAAGTATTGATAAATATGTCTTTTGGTGTCAGTATAAAAATATCCTTGCATAATTTGGTTCTTCATTTAATTGATTTATTATATTAATAAAATTAACAATATTGTCTGTTCTAGTGAGGGGGGATTTATTCCCCCTCTTGGTAAATAATGTAGTATTCTTTTCCAGTATCAAATTAAAAGTGCTGTAACATTTTGAGGTAAATCCATCCCAGCCTGTAGATATACCGTGCCTTAATATCTAGCCTGATTCTTAAATTTTCTTCAGTTTAGTTCTTTCAGCACACATACATTTACTATTACTCTTAATTTGATTAAACAGCTTCCCCATAAACGGTCTTTACTTTTTGTATCTTGAATCTTATTCGATGTGCATACATTCCCATAATATGTTTGTATCAGTCTTAAAATGTTTGTCTTGTTCGTGTAGATAATGTCATTTGTAATATGTTCTTTTAAAATATCTTTAGCTGCTGTCCTTATTTCTTGTCCCTTACAAAGACCCATACTCGTTTTATATAGCTCCCAATATTTATCCGCTCTCATTTTAATCCCTCTAATTTGTTCATTTTGCATAACTTTGTCATTGCTATATTTCTGTCTGATTTCGTCACTTTTCGTCTGTCTGTTATTACTATTCATTAAATTCTTTCTCCTAACTAATTGCTTTTATCTTCGTACCCTACATAATTTTTCGAAATTATTGTATCTAATATTCATCTCCCGATTACACTGTTATAGCTATTTGTGCTCATTTATAACATTCATGAAATTCAAGCTAATATTAAATGTTGCGATGCATTATAAATGTCTGTCTGTGCTGTTTACCAAGTTCACTTACTTATACGAGTTGGTAGACACAGCGAAATAAGACTTTGAATGAGTATCGTAACGTATATCCACAATATATTGTACACCCATAGGCTGTTAGATCTTGCTGTTGTAGAGAACGTAGTGAATAACCATGTTGTATATCAGCGATCTACGGCCTACATTTGCAAATTCAGAATTTGGTTTCGAAAGAATTTAGATTTACTCTTCTAAAATACATATTTATGTTCAATTAAATGCCAACGTTTTCGTACGTTTGCCGATTTAAATGAAGTAGACATTTTATACAGTAATGCATGCAAATTATAAATTAGCACATTATAAAATAACCATTTACGAGAGACAAAATATATCTCAAGAATAAATGTACAGTTTAGCCCATCATTTATTTCTACAATTTGTCATTGATAATAATTTTAGTACTTTCTACTGCTGGCTGTTTCCGCTGGCCTGAGTTTCTCCCAATATTTTTGGAAGCCATTGGACACTTAAAATCGATGTTCCTGGCACTGATAAATCTGGATTTGTTTGGTGGTGATGGTTTTGCCAGCATACATTTATATCCATTTCTATCTTCGTCCATTTTCCATGCTAGTTGTGGAATGGCATGCTACTTAGTTGAAGGTGCTAGACGCTAGACGTTATATAAACACCTCAAACACTCCAGTTATCTTCATCACGATTTCTGATTATGCCATCCATATGTTGGTTGTTATAAAATATGACAACAGGTTTCTTCAGTTTCGTCAAAATTATTGCTTGGATGACGGGAATATTGTGAAGCTCACTTAAAACATTGACATCATCAGCTATACTTATTCTGGAATTAATGTTTTTTTCACGTTTTCGTTTCCAGTCGCTGAATTTCTTGACATGTATTTGTTTAGTATATTTTGTAGCAGTATAGTCGTGTCTCCTCATACCATCATGACTCTATTCCGAAACATTCAAAAGTTTGTTTGTTTTATCTACCAACATCCGATGTTATGTTATGTTGTTCTACTAAAAAAAATAAAGAAAAGAAAGGAAATTGTAAAACATACTATTTATGAATTCATTTTTGTTTGTTGGGGTTGTTCTAAGAACCGTACTCCACAGGTCCTGCATTCACAGTTCCCCTGTTTCTTTCTCTAAGCCATTGATTTATTCATATGCTTTGAGTATATTTTTTCATGTAGCGTACGCCCACCAAAAGATATATTTGTCAATCATTTCAAAAACATTGTCCCTAGTTGTAGTAATCATAGCTAGTGATGGTTCTACAGTCCATGCGTTATATGTGCATGCATTTTTAGCCTTTGGCCTTATTCTCCGATGCCTGCATTGTATATTCGGTCATATAAAACAAAAAATGAACTTTAAAAAAAAGCCTATCAAAATGCAAAAAGAATAAAAAAAGTAAAAAGTAGCAATACGTATATATTGTACCTTCATAGGACAATCTGTTATTTTTATTGAACTATATTTCTATAAATATAGCTTTTGTGTTTATTTACATAAAGCCCAACCAATATATGTATAAAGATTGCATTGGATACTTTGGTTGTTCATTTAAGTTTCTTATTCTATTAATACAATTATCAATATTTTATGTTCTAGTGAGAGGAGATTTATTCCCCTTCTTGCTATACGATGTAGTTTTCTTTGACAGTTTCCTGTTAAAAGTCTTTCCCGTACCTTAATTTCCGGACCGACTCTTCAATATCCTTCCCTTTAATCCTTTCACCACACATGTATTTACTATTACTATTAATTTTATAAAACACGTTCATCTAAATATCCTTCACAATGTCATTTATACTAAGTTCTTTTAACGATTTTTCAGCTCCTTTCCTTATCTCTTTCCTCTTACAAAGCCCCATACTCCTTGTACATAACCCCCCAAATTTACCCGCTCTCATTTTAATCCCTCTCTTTTATTCACTATATCAATCCGTGTTGTTGAACAGTTGAGTGTGACCTTAATTATATTATAATCACGTAACAGCTTTGAGGAGATGACAATTGATTTAATTAATTGCTGATCTTAATCTCTTTTATTTATCAAAGTAATCTACTATATGTATTTCATCGCACGTGACTTGAACATCCACGATTTGTTTACAGTATGACATTAGGAAAGTGTTAAAACGAACAATTATTCAGGGTAACATTTTGCTTTCAATTACCTTGGTATGATTAACATTTGTTTAATAAGATCTTTCTTCAATATGTACGTATTAAAATATGCAATTGACATGTTCTTACATTCATGCTCACTATATATACGCAGTTGCTCCGACTTGTCCATTTCCCCATGAAAAGTCCACTTGAATTATAGACGTTAAGTTTTGCCCCAAAAGCCTGGGAATATAATAGGTAATGTAATGGCCAACTGCAAAATTATGTTAACCCAGTGAATGTGGTCAGGCTAACTGAGGCACCGTGTCCTAAGATACATTCATCATCTTGATTTTACTTATTTCGCATTTTACCTGTGTTTATTCTGTATTCTATATGCATTCACACTTATTTGAACTGCATTGCTAGATTGTTTTGCGGTAAGGTCAGCAAAGCACTGAAGAAAGACCAACTTCATAATGTAAGAAACCGTGTATATTCTTTATGGTAATACAAAGAACACTGCAGAAAATTTAAATTCTAAACGATTTGAACTACATATTTCCATAAGCGTAAGTTCTTCATGATCAAAGGTTTGTATCCGTTATATTTACAATAATATAGAAAACAAGTAGTTTCTTACGTAATGTAATTGTTTGGGTAATACAGAGTGTTACCGAATGAAAGTTACGTTATAAAGGGCTCTCTCATATATATTACGTTGAAACATGATTTGGCTAAGTACGTCAGACTCCATTTAACGCTTAATTATAGCTCAGTTTTCTAGACGCTGTGACATGTATGGTGTTATAAATATTATTACCTTGTTAATGTTTGCCCATAATTATAGATTGTAGTTATCATTTATAGGTAAGTTATTAGAAAGCTAACATTTGATCATAAGTGTAAATTCTATTTTAAGACAATGAGCTATAAATATACCCAGTTTATATCTTGAACCAGATTACAGCTTGGCATGATTGAGTAATGCGACTTAGGTCAGGTGACAAGGTATTGCGAAATAGATAATATGAAGCTGGCTACGATATACTGCGATATAGAGTGGTGGAGTTGTATATAACGTGAGTAGTGAACAATTAAGGCTTTTCCTAATATTGTAAATTGTACATATGAAGCAGGAGAAGACATGTTTTAGTTAAATGATTTCATGTTTCATGTAATATTTTGCTCGCGTCGTTTTTTGTTCCAATTTTAATTTTTGTTACATATGTTATTATACACATTCCGACTGTGCTCATTCCCAATCAAGCAGGGCGTATTTGGCATGACACAGTAAAGATAGATATGTATGTATTTCCATATTGGGCATTACACGGTCAGAAATATGCGATTTAAATCTCTCGTTAAAAAAGACAAAACAATTCTTCACAATTTCAAAGCTACTTGATCTAATCTGGACTGGCTTGCTGCACCGAAACCCCAACACAAATTATGTTACAATAAACGTACAGTGTCTCCGTCTGTCAGGCATATATTTCGATCTAGGATATCATATCTCCTTTTACGCTCCTGTCCTGGATTAGTGACCTTTTATTATATGCTCATTTTTTTTATACGTAAGGATTGATTATATAAACAAAATACACTACAATAAAAAACGTAATTGAATGTATGCCGCATGCCGAACTAAATACACAAACGGATATTCATCATTACACAAACCAACATTATTACTGCGCGCATAACTCCTCCCAGATAAATTTGAACTTAGTCGCGCTCTAGACATAACTTTCGAAAGAAAATGGCGTGTCTAGTTAAAATCGAAATTTGGAGTGATATTGTGAATGAATGTGCATTGCAACAACTTTTCCATTTGATCTGGAATGAATAGAATTTGGTATTTTTCTCGATTCTAGGAAATTTCGTGATTATGGACTGGATTTGTATATGACAATTCCACATGAAATGCATCAGATTGAAGAAATTAGGGAGATGCGTGTTGACATCTACAAATGTGTTTCTGTTTCTGCCAATGAATGTTTGAAATCATAATGTGGTAAAAATATGAAGTCTTTCAATTGCAATTATGAAACAGACGCTATGGAATTTAATGCTTATTTCATTTTGAGTGCAGTAAGGAGGATGTAATTGCACTTATATTCGAAATTACAGCACAATTTATATATGCATAATCCAGATTGAGAACTTATGACATGGCTCATGTAATTCGGATTTGCAGAATTAAGAAAATACATTTTGAGGAAATTCAGGATGTAAAACTGTAAGTATATTTTATTTTGCTACTCTTATCACCAGCTAAAGAAGAGAGTATATGCCTTTTTACTTGTATGTTATTTGTAAGGACCTTATATTGCGTCTGTGTTATATACTGTAGCTAGCCTAACTTCGAAACATTGTATCAACGCGGAATGTGCCAAAACAGCTGGTATGTGACAGTCCATGAAACATCTGTTTTACTTCATTCAGAAACAAATTTAAACAACCACAAAGTAAAGAGCATCTTACGCGAGTGTACATGATTTGTGTACAAATCAAAAGTGCTGGCGTCTGCGTCCATTGTTTGTTTACAATATAAAGTATTTCCTTTATGCACGTGAATGCTATATGTGTATTGTCGCGTGGGTTCAATATCGGGTAATACTGCACGATTCTTGACAATGTAAAGTTAACGGGGAAAAATGAGCAAATAATAATATACAATATTAATCAGCAGCCTTAATACATTTCAGCATAGCTATATTGTATGATTATTTCTACTATTCATTATTTATCATTTCTCGATTTTATTATCCCCAGCCGATCTTAGTAGCTTTCTTCAACTGTCATCAAATTAGTCTTGAAATTTATTAATATTCTCTATTTTACCGGATATTTCTTAAAATTATAGAGTTGTTTTTTTCAAGAATGTTCTTACTAGCTTTTGTATATCCTTTCGGAGAGTAATTTGAATTGATTCATAATATTTAGTACAAATATAAAAGAAATACAAATATGTTTGGTTCACACTTGTACATACCATTCCTGTTTAGATAATAGGATCGAATCATTGACATTCTCTCAAACACAAATTAAATGCTGTTAGCTATTGTTGACGAAGATTGAGTTTAAATATTATAAACTGTGTATCCAGTATGAAATTCGTAGTAGTTTTTCTTAATATAACTTTGTAATTAGTCGTATAAAAGATGTATTTCCTTTTGTTGTAAAATTCTATAGTCTTCTTCTATTCAGGAATATTGTCTTAGCGTGACTCTTAGTGTCAGTAAAGTAATATTTTCTACAGATTTATTTATTGGTGTGTGATTCAATCTGACCAAACATTCTTAGCGTTCTTTATTGATTTGCCTTGGACAGTGTGCACTTGTCATGTACATTAATAAATAATGATGCATTTTCAAGCGCAATTTGTCTTTGTCCAGGCGTAACTATTTATTTTGAAGTACTGCATATGATTTTATGTTTTAACTCTTTATTGTTCAATTTATTGAGGTCTTTGCCTGTATAGTTTTAAATGCTGTAACTGTTGTTGCCTTGGACATCATAGTTGTAGAACCCTGCTTCTCTGTCATAGTTTTTTTTGGAGCCCTTGATTTCTATAGCCTTTCTCACAAAGCTAAATGTTTTATGAAAAGCCCGTAACGTGCTGTAATATTGTCTGCGTCTACGGAAATATCTTTTGTAACGTTTAGATCGAGTAGAACTACTCTATTTTTTAATTTTACTTGTATTTCTTTAAATTGATGCAGACTATTATTCACAGTGTAAAATAAATCACTTTTAAATAGATTACAAGTTTTGTGTATTTATAGAAAAATATCTTGTTGTTTTGTTTGTTTGGAGCAAATGATTAAACACTCTTAAACTAAATTTTTCCAATAATCAGTTGATTCTTAGTTTATCACCACTGTATTATGCGGGAGTTTGCAGCCAACGTGATAATAGCAAGTCATGTTTTTGTATGATTATGTATGGCATAGCAGCAAAGCGGCAGGAAGCATATTAGGAGTTTTTCGATCAAAGCAGCAGAACACACATACATTTAAATATTACTTACTAGTTTTCGTGTGGTTCAGACATAGCGAAAAATACAATACATTTCTTCTAATATTGTCACTGCGTTAAAATAGCTAATATAACAAAACATGATAAAAAATAAATAAATACATGAATATAAAATAAATAAAAAGACGATTTAAAAAACATGAGCACAAGTAATACATTGTAGCTGAAGCATATTTTCTGTCTTAACAATTTTCTATCAAGTATAGATCGTGTCGCTTCACCTTTGTCGCATGTCTAGTTCGTGTCGCTACACCTTTGTAACAAGGATAATTCGTGTTGCGACACGTCTTTCACAAGACGAATTTATTTCTGTTTTTATAAGGCCACATGCTTGATGTTTAGTTTAGGTTCAGACGCAGATGGGTAACTTTGAATTACGGGGTCAAGTTCAGACATATAGTAAAGTTAGGTTATTCTTTAGCTGGAATGAATTAAGCCGTAGATACAGCAAGCGAGTGTTGTATTATGTTCTAAATTATAGCATTATGGATGTAAATCAATTCAGGACATAACAATGCGCATTAGCAGATCAGAAACAAATCATGTGTCTCACCTCATACAACATTGCAAGCACATTGATCTAAGCAAAATCAAACTTAAGTGTATTCATATACGAGAAAAAATGAAGAAAAAAACCTAGCCCCCCAAAAAAAAAGCAAAGAAAGAAACATCCAACAAAATAATATAACGTTTTCCCTAACTTGGCTCATTATAAGGCAGAAAGGCCAAGTGAGTTCTTGACGCGGCCCTGCGATAATTATTCATCCATAATCAATGCTTCAATATACGCTTGTTACCACACTGAAGGTCATGTTTTTAATCTAACTTGGGATATGTAATTTTATCGGTATCTTGGACACGTTGCAATATGTTGTGTTCTATTTAACAAATGAGGTGATCTTCATGTGTTTGTTTGGGCATGATGGAGACCCTATTTCCAATCTCATTTTGATCAGACTTACATTATGCGCTTGTAATGTCAAGATCTCAAACATATTCATTATATGGTGTGAGATACGCTCATGTTAAGATGATGATATTGTATCCGATTGGATGAAGTTGTTCCCAGCCTTGAAAACATATTTTTGATCCAAATTGAATCCAGCTTGGAATATACGCTTGCATTCGACGATCCCAGATGGGTTCATAACAAGTGAGATCCACGTTTACAAATGAAGCTATTTCACCTGGTCAGAAGTGGGTTTATCTTATGTGGATGTGTCCGACCAGGCTCGTTGCTGCTTATACGCAGTTAAGCAGCTACGTGACAACAAAATAAGTAAAGCATTTCATATCAATTATTTTAATTATTTCTTATTATTGCAGTAATTTTTGATATGAGAAAACTTATTCCATGATTTCATGACTAGTGTTTACAATGAATATACACAACCACCTTTTTTTCTCGGTACGCGACGAGTGGAATAACTTCGTCATTCTCTACTTACGTAAGACGAAATATGCTCTAGAAACACGCCTGCCATATTTGCCCATCAGTCAACTTTAGCGTGTTACCAGTATGTTTGCTGTAATTGACTGAACCGGTCAACTCTGGAAGACATAAATCTGATTTGAATTTGATCAGATGTGTATTGTAAACGGATATCATCAAGCTGTTGAACATTTTTATAATGGCCGCAAGCTATATACATCTTGATCAAGCGTTTGATATCGGCACGTATAGTCAATATCTCATCAAGATGTTCAAGATTTGTATAATGGCAGCAAGCTATATACAGCTTTATCAAACGTTTGATATAGGTGCGTATAGTCACGTTTTCACGTGAATGCATTAATGGACATGAGACTGTGAAATAGTTCAAATTAACATGTTATAAAATCTGGGAGATAGTATACTTAGACTAAAGTACTTAAAAAGCCTGCTTATTTAAATGGTCAACTGTTATGTAAACAGGTGAATACTATCAGACCCACTTGGGTCTCTTATTACCATTATATAGGCAACTTTTTTGGTTCCCCTAAACAAACTTGGAATATATGATCAAGGCCCGTATCTAGTAATGAGTTGATTTTGCAGTCTTGCAGTACAGGTTGCATGTTCAGGATCCAATTAGAGTTCAGTTATTAGCAATACCCATATATAATAATGAGTTCAGTAAGTAGCCAGAACCATGGATATTATTGACTTAAATAATTAGCAAGACCCACATATATTAATTAGTTCAATAATTAGCAAGTCCCACATGTATTTTTGAGTCCAATAATTAGCAAGATCCACATATATGAATTAATTCAATAATTAGCGAGACACACAAATATTAATGGGTTCAGTAATTCGCAAGACACACATATATTAATGATTTGATTTGGCAACACATTGTGTCAACTTTATACCATTCTATACATTGTATTTATGGTCAGATTGTGAATAATTTAAATCAGTGATATTATAGTTGGGTACAAGTATGACCAGGGTCTTTCCTTTGGTGGTTATTTCTGATCAGATTTCTATCAGATTTAGTAAATAGGTTTACGTCATTAGTATGTCCAATGAGCTTTGTTATGACCAGAACCTGTTCATATATTGAGAGGGTTCATTAAAACTAGAACTAGTTCTCAATTCAGATACCGTTTAACATTTTTTTCTGTTACATATATTTTTTCTGTCACTAAAAATGAACAAGTTTTAATCCTTGAAGATGAATATTGTGGATCACAGAGTACATGGGACATATTTCATGCACAAACTTAAAGTTGCATACACCTGCCCATATAAAAATTCTGAAGTCAAACAATCAATCGACAAAATGCAAAATCTGAATTTGTCGTTATCACAACATTATGATGACATAAAACAACAAATCATTAAAACAATACAACATCTGAATCAACTGGAATTAGATTATAAAATCATGTCAATGATACCTTCTATAAGGAAGTATATAACCACGCTATTTCGTTCCTCCCCCATAGGAAACCATTCATCAATCATTATAAAATAACAGAAAAAGAATATGTAAGATCAGGTGATTTTACATTTGCAGTACCAACATTTAATAAGGATGAACTAAAACAATTATGAACGAAAACTTTCCTAAAATCGTTGCATCATGGAGACAAATAGCCCCTCCTCCAGGTATTCTAAGACATATCATTAATACTTACGGTGAAGGTCGTCATATTTCACCAGGAATCGTTAATATAACTTCAGGTATTGCAGTCAATCTCGTATGTGATATAATTGATGTCAGTTATCAATTAGATCTTGAAAAATCAAATCAAGCTCATCAAGAATATATTATGTATAATTTTACTCCGCCAGAACCTCCTGGATGTTTATCCGTACAAGAAACAATCAGTCCCGTTTATCTACGTTGTCATAATCAAGAATACATTTCAGACTTATTAAGCAAAGGGCACACTTGATGGACCTGCGAGAAAAGTTATTAAATATAAATCTGTATGTCAAATCTTAACGAGATATTTTTTTGTAAATTGATTAACAATTAATTATTTAATCAAGAGGTATATTATATAATGTACCAACATGTGAGAATTTTCATACACGTCAAGGAGGAGGTACTTCAATACGCCATCAGAACATTAACGACACAGTCTCTAGTCAACACGGAACAATTTAGTGTTATTATATATTTTGATGAATACGGCAACGAAGTCTTTTTATTGACGCAGGAGCAATTAGATGAACTCCGGCGAGAACATGTTATTATGATCACGTGTGATAGACATCAGATTATGGCGTATGCAGATTCCTGCATTAAGTTTGATCGGATTTAATTGTTTTAAATCTAATTCTGAATTAAAAAGTCTGATTTCATGAAATTGATTGGTATGGAAAACATAAAAAAAATTAAAAAATATATTATAACATAATATTTTTTTTACTGATTCTCGCTCGGATTTCAGATAAATAATGCAAGTCACTCAGATTGTATAGATGGATTGGGTATATGCTAATAAAATAATAATGAAAATTAGTCAAATTTTTTAATTTTATTGGGTGAAAACCCAAGCAATTCTCGGAATCGTTAAATTTTCGTAAAACACAGATCACAAAATTATGTTTTTTTTAGCTAAATTATAACTGATTTTAGTTGTTTCTTTAAGCAGAAAAAGGAAAATTTAACGATTTATCGATAAATCATTTACAGAATCGCAGGGGTTTTCACCCTTCAAAGATCTGCAATTTCACTGAAATTTTTACTGAAGAATTGACTAAAATCATTTAAAAAAAGCAATGAATTTTGACTAAATTTCACTAAAACCTCGGAAAATCAACTATTTCTTTTCATAATCACTAGTCATAACTTTTATTTTCATCACTAGTTGCGTTGTTACTAAAATCACTTTCATAAGTAAAAGCGTTTTCGCTTTCACGATCTGATATAACTTTTTTCAGTTGTCTTGCGCGTGTATTAATAATCTTTTTTGTTTCAAATTTGTTTGATAATTTTGATCTTATGTTTTCAATATCGATTAAAAGCGGGACGAATTTCTTCACTTCTGTGTCTTTTACTGTTGATAAAGATTGTGACATAATCTTCTGGATGGTTATACTCTATTTTCGGCTACTAGTGTATATACACCATCAAATTCACAATTTTGTAATGATTCAAGATCGAAAATAATTTTTTCAGGATCAACTTGAATTTTTATAGCAATAGTATTTTCAAAATTCATTTTGTTATATAGTATAAAATATATATTTAAATTGTTGTTCTCAACCAAGACGACATAATATAATTGTGTAATATATTGCAAACACAAACTCTAGATTACAAAATAAATATTTTATTTACCTTTCGATTTCCCAAATGCACGTCGAGTATGACTAGGGGTGAGAAATTCTCTGCTTTAATAGTTATAAACACAACCATGGCAAATTATTTTAGACAAGTACGTAATTAGGTTATTCTGGCTATCCCTATCATCTCTAGAATGTTCTATGCCTTTAATAGTCATGAAAACTGACGTGGATTTTAGAACTTAATCTTCTGGAACATTTTGAGTGGGTGTGTTCATAAAAAAAAAGAACCCAAAGCATTTCTCAATCCCCTGCCAGAATGGAGCTGAATTCGAGAGTGAACAGAGGTAAGTAAAACATTTTATTAAATATGTTACATTAGTTATCACACAGATGGTTTAATTAATTTATTACCATGAGACAAAATGAATTACGATCTACGGAGAAAGATAGACTGCAGAGTTATTTTTCTTCTTTCAGGTGATGGAGATAAAAAAGGGAGGTAACTACTAAATTAATCTGTCAAGAAAACAGCATTTATCTCTCCTTAAAAATACTGACATTTGATTGAGGTAACAGATAATTATTATATATTGACTATTTTATGGTTGTGAAAACGGGGGCAATTACAATATATATATATATATATATATATATATATATATATATATATATATATATATATATATATATATATATATATATATATATATATATATATATATCCCCCGTTTTCACAAAATGATAGAAGGTTCAGAATACCAAGGTAATTGTTCTATCTTGATATTTTACTCAACATACAAATATCTTTTATGTGTTTTGTGACTGGGGAAAAGTGCGCTAAATATATATTTTATAGTATTACGGTAGACTTTCAACACTGACGATAAAAGATTCAGAATGGATTAAATAGATGTTATATCTCATTTATTTTAACATTGATTTTTTTATGATCATACAAAAAAAGAAATTAAATAAATATTTAGTAATATAATCGATGTAACTACTTAATTAACTTTATCCAAAGAGACAGAGTCTCCTTTCAACAGTAATAAAAGTTATTATTTGTCTATACATTTTTGAAAGTGCAGAGTTAGTAATGTTATCTGCGACAAATTTTACAGAACGATTTAAAATATAGAAATATTTACAAGTTGCACATATTGATGACAATATAATTTTTTCACGTGTCTCTATATTAGTAGATACAACTGATCTTGCGCTCTTATCAATATAACCAGTTTGTTCAAATTTTGATATCTTGACTCTGTGTAACAATTCTGAAATTACTCGATTATTTTTTGGATTTGAATCAATATGATCGTTCACAAGACCGTCTTCGATTAATCTATTGAAACATTAAAATATGAACCTGTGAATAAAGATAATTTTATTTATCCTTGTATTGAATGAGATGAGGAGAATTATTAAAATTTCCTACTGTTTTTTTTAGTCGACAGTGTTTGATTACACCATCAATCTTTGCTTTGTAATTCTTGATGATTGGATATTTGACAAATTAATTGACCATTTTATATAACAATATAGTTTCTTGAAATCACTTGTCTAAATTAATACTTTGAAAATCTTTGCTCGACAATCTTCTGCACTTGTTATAATCTTATTATTATTGTCGATGCTAATTTTTTTATCGTAATATCTTTTCAGTTCTCTGTAATTTTACCAGCACGTTGCGCACACAATCGCGTTTCTCTTTTAACTCAAATACCCCACTTCAAACACGGTTTTGGTACTAGACTTCCATTACGACCGCTTTGTAAATAGAATCCGCAGAATTCGTTTACGCAGGCCTTGTTACAAGGAGTCGTATATACATGTATGTATATATAATGTTTCAATTTAAATACTTTTCTTAATTATAATATGAACGAATTTGACAGATTATCTGCGATTTAGCCTTCTAAAGATAAATTTAATCTTGACAGAATACCCCATGACTTACCGATTAGAGCTCTGGTTGATCCGAGGAATAAAATTTTGATTAATAAAATTCATGTCGCTAAGAACGAATTTCGCAAAAATGGCGCATCGAATTTGCGGTCAATGTTCAAAATCATACGCAACTCCAAAGGTGTCGATACTACGATGAACAACAAAAGAGCGGCAACGCTCATTAATTATCTCGAGAACCGAAAATATCTTTTTAAAGTAAAATGTATTGTATTAGCAAAAGCAGACATTAATACTTGGATTATCCCTGACAAGCATGATCGTGTCCTTCATAGTGAAAAATATTGACATACTGAGTAAAAATTCCAAAAAAAGGAATGTTGACTGGTATTGACAAACCGTGTTATGAACAATCGTATCCTGTAACAGCAGTTATCTACGCGTTATATCCAATAAATGATAAGCCCAGCATTAATAATTAAAACCAATGAAATTTTCAAGGCTAAATTGTGTAGCCGAACGAGTAACAGAACATTAATAAATGAGAGGGAGAAATAGTTAAGGATACGGGAGCGTCTGTCAAAGTTGTCGCTGAGCTAGGAAAGAAACTAAAATTTTCAATAATTGTTAAAACGATAACCGGATAGATTTTGTACGAATCCATATAAAATCAAAAATAGCTTCGATTTAAATCATTGATCACAATGCGCATGCGTGGACTAATGCAATTACACTATTTTCACGAAGTCGAACTGTTTAATTTTATAACAATGAAATATCTGATTTTA
Organism: Sinohyriopsis cumingii; assembly: GCA_028554795.2. Taxonomy (NCBI): domain Eukaryota; kingdom Metazoa; phylum Mollusca; class Bivalvia; order Unionida; family Unionidae; genus Sinohyriopsis; species Sinohyriopsis cumingii. The sequence continues at coordinate 52,884,771 of CM068837.1, read as the reverse complement.
TTAACGACATAAGTAAAAACAATCCTGTATCAGTATGGCTATTTTAAAGTTCAGACAATGGAAAATATGATCAGTTTGTACGAGCTAATGTCATTATTTATCGCACAGAATCTCTCCACGAAGAATTGAAAAATCTTGCAATAAAATATTCCGATGATGCTGAACAATTACTGAGTAATTGTTTGTATGTTCCTTTAGTTGCTGTTCATTTTGCTAGAGAAAAAATATCGTGGAAACCAATACGATTGGATTTTATCAATTATATAATATCGAGTTGGGTCGAATGTAGACAGGGTGGATTGTAGAACACTAAATACGATCATAAAGCTGTTATATCGGTTGATATGGTTGCATGTTATCCCGGAAGTTTTCTTGGAATGGGAGAATGTTCTGTATTGTTTAAAAGATTTGTACGTCCCACACACGAAATGACCAGAGTATCGATAAACGGACCATTACCAGATTTAGACCTGCAAGGATTCGCCTGTATCGAGTCATTTAAGTTTGCTGAAAATCTTCATCCGATTTGTTATATCTTGTTTGGCAAACATGTTTCAGTAAAAATGTGGGCACCAACAGTTTTATTACGGTATATACTACTCGATATCAAATTTATATTATCGTAGATTGTAAGTGAGTCAATTATATCATAACCTCCGCAAAGATAAGTTTGGTTAGCACAACAAAAGAATTATTATGATGATGAAAATCCTGATATAACTGATTTTGAGAATAAAATCGCAAACGATCTCGGCAGAAAAATAATCGGCAAAGTCATCCAATGAGGATCATATGATCATTAACGACATTGTACAATATCGATTATAGACGATGCTGAGTTAGATTTTATAATTGCTGATACAACGGAAAAAATACATTTATAAGTGGTAGCAATGTTAACTTAAGGGACGGAACTAAATTATATACGATTGTGGGTTTTATTGATGGTGAGTCACCGCAGTTTATTCATTTAAAATCTTCAATGCTTGCGTACGTTTCAATAAATATATTATCGATGATAAATAGAGTTTCTAAGTTTGCTGTTATAGTCACTACATATTCGTTTTATGTCAATACAAATTATTCAGGATTGTTGTAAAAATTGGATATCGGCACTTATGCATCATGGGGCGAATGGAGAATAAAACAAGAAAATACACTGGATTGTTCTGAATCCGCCGACGATAAAATCAAGGATATTTTTCACAAAATAATCAAATATCAAAATTGTCATCTGCGCTATCAGTGTATGATCCTGTGACCAGAAACACGATTGTTTACCTCAATGGACCAAGCGGTTCTGGTAAAACAACTCGTGTGATTGAACTTGTTCAGAATTTTGATATGGTTGTTTTAACCCATACACACAGACTCGCAAAGAAAATGAGAGAAATAAATATTAAATCATGTACTTATCACAAATCCTTTCGAAGGAAGGGAGATAAATGGACTCATGATCGAATAGGCGATAAATACATTACAAATATTATCGTTTGTGATGAAATAGGTACAGTGTCGTCGGAAACATTAAAAACATTTCTTGATTGGTTATTGACAAAAAATACTTCTGTAATCATGTGCGGCAATCATGGTCAACCGCCACCTTTTGTTGGATTGTCTCCACACGAATGGTTGAAAAACTTTGTAGATTATTATGAAGAAACAATTGATGATATTTTTATACATCTATAGGTTGGGATTTATGTTAAGGCACACACTCTGTATTTAGAGATATCATAGTTAAGTACAAATAGCATTGTCCTATAAAGGCGCAATATATACATAATGATACTGTTTAGTTTTTTATTCTTTGCAGTTATAGCCGAATGTTTTTTATACTAGTTATGGGTCAGCATATAACCGGATATTCATATGCAGGCATCGGATATTACAGCCAAATGTAAACTAGCATGCACACGTACCTGAGAAAATTGTTCAAATTCAGCTGCGCTAACAATTTTCCTTCTTTATAAAAACAAGCACATGACCATAAAATAGGAGGAAAATTATGCTAAACAAACACCAACATTTATAGCAGTCTCGACATTAAGGCATACATATTACACATGGACTGAATAAATATCACTAGCCATGATCACTGGAACTAGGGACCACGTTATTTAAAGTATTGATAAATATGTCTTTTGGTGTCAGTATAAAAATATCCTTGCATAATTTGGTTCTTCATTTAATTGATTTATTATATTAATAAAATTAACAATATTGTCTGTTCTAGTGAGGGGGGATTTATTCCCCCTCTTGGTAAATAATGTAGTATTCTTTTCCAGTATCATATTAAAAGTGCTGTAACATTTTGAGGTAAATCCATCCCAGACTGTAGATATACCGTGCCTTAATATCTAGCCTGATTCTTAAATTTTCTTCAGTTTAGTTCTTTCAGCACACATACATTTACTATTACTCTTAATTTGATTAAACAGCTTCCCCATAAACGGTCTTTACATTTTGTATCTTGAATCTTATTCGATGTGCATACATTCCCATAATATGTTTGTATCAGTCTTAAAATGTTTGTCTTGTTCGTGTAGATAATGTCATTTGTAATATGTTCTTTTAAAATATCTTTAGCTGCTGTCCTTATTTCTTGTCCCTTACAAAGACCCATACTCGTTTTATATAGCTCCCAATATTTATCCGCTCTCATTTTAATCCCTCTAATTTGTTCATTTTGCATAACTTTGTCATTGCTATATTTCTGTCTGATTTCGTCACTTTTCGTCTGTCTGTTATTACTATTCATTAAATTCTTTCTCCTAACTAATTGCTTTTATCTTCGTACCCTACATAATTTTTCGAAATTATTGTATCTAATATTCATCTCCCGATTACACTGTTATAGCTATTTGTGCTCATTTATAACATTCATGAAATTCAAGCTAATATTAAATGTTGCGATGCATTATAAATGTCTGTCTGTGCTGTTTACCAAGTTCACTTACTTATACGAGTTGGTAGACACAGCGAAATAAGACTTTGAATGAGTATCGTAACGTATATCCACAATATATTGTACACCCATAGGCTGTTAGATCTTGCTGTTGTAGAGAACGTAGTGAATAACCATGTTGTATATCAGCGATCTACGGCCTACATTTGCAAATTCAGAATTTGGTTTCGAAAGAATTTAGATTTACTCTTCTAAAATACATATTTATGTTCAATTAAATGCCAACGTTTTCGTACGTTTGCCGATTTAAATGAAGTAGACATTTTATACAGTAATGCATGCAAATTATAAATTAGCACATTATAAAATAACCATTTACGAGAGACAAAATATATCTCAAGAATAAATGTACAGTTTAGCCCATCATTTATTTCTACAATTTGTCATTGATAATAATTTTAGTACTTTCTACTGCTGGCTGTTTCCGCTGGCCTGAGTTTCTCCCAATATTTTTGGAAGCCATTGGACACTTAAAATCGATGTTCCTGGCACTGATAAATCTGGATTTGTTTGGTGGTGATGGTTTTGCCAGCATACATTTATATCCATTTCTATCTTCGTCCATTTTCCATGCTAGTTGTGGAATGGCATGCTACTTAGTTGAAGGTGCTAGACGCTAGACGTTATATAAACACCTCAAACACTCCAGTTATCTTCATCACGATTTCTGATTATGCCATCCATATGTTGGTTGTTATAAAATATGACAACAGGTTTCTTCAGTTTCGTCAAAATTATTGCTTGGATGACGGGAATATTGTGAAGCTCACTTAAAACATTGACATCATCAGCTATACTTATTCTGGAATTAATGTTTTTTTCACGTTTTCGTTTCCAGTCGCTGAATTTCTTGACATGTATTTGTTTAGTATATTTTGTAGCAGTATAGTCGTGTCTCCTCATACCATCATGACTCTATTCCGAAACATTCAAAAGTTTGTTTGTTTTATCTACCAACATCCGATGTTATGTTATGTTGTTCTACTAAAAAAAATAAAGAAAAGAAAGGAAATTGTAAAACATACTATTTATGAATTCATTTTTGTTTGTTGGGGTTGTTCTAAGAACCGTACTCCACAGGTCCTGCATTCACAGTTCCCCTGTTTCTTTCTCTAAGCCATTGATTTATTCATATGCTTTGAGTATATTTTTTCATGTAGCGTACGCCCACCAAAAGATATATTTGTCAATCATTTCAAAAACATTGTCCCTAGTTGTAGTAATCATAGCTAGTGATGGTTCTACAGTCCATGCGTTATATGTGCATGCATTTTTAGCCTTTGGCCTTATTCTCCGATGCCTGCATTGTATATTCGGTCATATAAAACAAAAAATGAACTTTAAAAAAAAGCCTATCAAAATGCAAAAAGAATAAAAAAAGTGAAAAGTAGCAATACGTATATATTGTACCTTCATAGGACAATCTGTTATTTTTATTGAACTATATTTCTATAAATATAGCTTTTGTGTTTATTTACATAAAGCCCAACCAATATATGTATAAAGATTGCATTGGATACTTTGGTTGTTCATTTAAGTTTCTTATTCTATTAATACAATTATCAATATTTTATGTTCTAGTGAGAGGAGATTTATTCCCCTTCTTGCTATACGATGTAGTTTTCTTTGACAGTTTCCTGTTAAAAGTCTTTCCCGTACCTTAATTTCCGGACCGACTCTTCAATATCCTTCCCTTTAATCCTTTCACCACACATGTATTTACTATTACTATTAATTTTATAAAACACGTTCATCTAAATATCCTTCACAATGTCATTTATACTAAGTTCTTTTAACGATTTTTCAGCTCCTTTCCTTATCTCTTTCCTCTTACAAAGCCCCATACTCCTTGTACATAACCCCCCAAATTTACCCGCTCTCATTTTAATCCCTCTCTTTTATTCACTATATCAATCCGTGTTGTTGAACAGTTGAGTGTGACCTTAATTATATTATAATCACGTAACAGCTTTGAGGAGATGACAATTGATTTAATTAATTGCTGATCTTAATCTCTTTTATTTATCAAAGTAATCTACTATATGTATTTCATCGCACGTGACTTGAACATCCACGATTTGTTTACAGTATGACATTAGGAAAGTGTTAAAACGAACAATTATTCAGGGTAACATTTTGCTTTCAATTACCTTGGTATGATTAACATTTGTTTAATAAGATCTTTCTTCAATATGTACGTATTAAAATATGCAATTGACATGTTCTTACATTCATGCTCACTATATATACGCAGTTGCTCCGACTTGTCCATTTCCCCATGAAAAGTCCACTTGAATTATAGACGTTAAGTTTTGCCCCAAAAGCCTGGGAATATAATAGGTAATGTAATGGCCAACTGCAAAATTATGTTAACCCAGTGAATGTGGTCAGGCTAACTGAGGCACCGTGTCCTAAGATACATTCATCATCTTGATTTTACTTATTTCGCATTTTACCTGTGTTTATTCTGTATTCTATATGCATTCACACTTATTTGAACTGCATTGCTAGATTGTTTTGCGGTAAGGTCAGCAAAGCACTGAAGAAAGACCAACTTCATAATGTAAGAAACCGTGTATATTCTTTATGGTAATACAAAGAACACTGCAGAAAATTTAAATTCTAAACGATTTGAACTACATATTTCCATAAGCGTAAGTTCTTCATGATCAAAGGTTTGTATCCGTTATATTTACAATAATATAGAAAACAAGTAGTTTCTTACGTAATGTAATTGTTTGGGTAATACAGAGTGTTACCGAATGAAAGTTACGTTATAAAGGGCTCTCTCATATATATTACGTTGAAACATGATTTGGCTAAGTACGTCAGACTCCATTTAACGCTTAATTATAGCTCAGTTTTCTAGACGCTGTGACATGTATGGTGTTATAAATATTATTACCTTGTTAATGTTTGCCCATAATTATAGATTGTAGTTATCATTTATAGGTAAGTTATTAGAAAGCTAACATTTGATCATAAGTGTAAATTCTATTTTAAGACAATGAGCTATAAATATACCCAGTTTATATCTTGAACCAGATTACAGCTTGGCATGATTGAGTAATGCGACTTAGGTCAGGTGACAAGGTATTGCGAAATAGATAATATGAAGCTGGCTACGATATACTGCGATATAGAGTGGTGGAGTTGTATATAACGTGAGTAGTGAACAATTAAGGCTTTTCCTAATATTGTAAATTGTACATATGAAGCAGGAGAAGACATGTTTTAGTTAAATGATTTCATGTTTCATGTAATATTTTGCTCGCGTCGTTTTTTGTTCCAATTTTAATTTTTGTTACATATGTTATTATACACATTCCGACTGTGCTCATTCCCAATCAAGCAGGGCATATTTGGCATGACACAGTAAAGATAGATATGTATGTATTTCCATATTGGGCATTACACGGTCAGAAATATGCGATTTAAATCTCTCGTTAAAAAAGACAAAACAATTCTTCACAATTTCAAAGCTACTTGATCTAATCTGGACTGGCTTGCTGCACCGAAACCCCAACACAAATTATGTTACAATAAACGTACAGTGTCTCCGTCTGTCAGGCATATATTTCGATCTAGGATATCATATCTCCTTTTACGCTCCTGTCCTGGATTAATGACCTTTTATTATATGCTCATTTTTTTTTTATACGTAAGGATTGATTATATAAACAAAATACACTACAATAAAAAACGTAATTGAATGTATGCCGCATGCCGAACTAAATACACAAACGGATATTCATCATTACACAAACCAACATTATTACTGCGCGCATAACTCCTCCCAGATAAATTTGAACTTAGTCGCGCTCTAGACATAACTTTCGAAAGAAAATGGCGTGTCTAGTTAAAATCGAAATTTGGAGTGATATTGTGAATGAATGTGCATTGCAACAACTTTTCCATTTGATCTGGAATGAATAGAATTTGGTATTTTTCTCGATTCTAGGAAATTTCGTGATTATGGACTGGATTTGTATATGACAATTCCACATGAAATGCATCAGATTGAAGAAATTAGGGAGATGCGTGTTGACATCTACAAATGTGTTTCTGTTTCTGCCAATGAATGTTTGAAATCATAATGTGGTAAAAATATGAAGTCTTTCAATTGCAATTATGAAACAGACGCTATGGAATTTAATGCTTATTTCATTTTGAGTGCAGTAAGGAGGATGTAATTGCACTTATATTCGAAATTACAGCACAATTTATATATGCATAATCCAGATTGAGAACTTATGACATGGCTCATGTAATTCGGATTTGCAGAATTAAGAAAATACATTTTGAGGAAATTCAGGATGTAAAACTGTAAGTATATTTTATTTTGCTACTCTTATCACCAGCTAAAGAAGAGAGTATATGCCTTTTTACTTGTATGTTATTTGTAAGGACCTTATATTGCGTCTGTGTTATATACTGTAGCTAGCCTAACTTCGAAACATTGTATCAACGCGGAATGTGCCAAAACAGCTGGTATGTGACAGTCCATGAAACATCTGTTTTACTTCATTCAGAAACAAATTTAAACAACCACAAAGTAAAGAGCATCTTACGCGAGTGTACATGATTTGTGTACAAATCAAAAGTGCTGGCGTCTGCGTCCATTGTTTGTTTACAATATAAAGTATTTCCTTTATGCACGTGAATGCTATATGTGTATTGTCGCGTGGGTTCAATATCGGGTAATACTGCACGATTCTTGACAATGTAAAGTTAACGGGGAAAAATGAGCAAATAATAATATACAATATTAATCAGCAGCCTTAATACATTTCAGCATAGCTATATTGTATGATTATTTCTACTATTCATTATTTATCATTTCTCGATTTTATTATCCCCAGCCGATCTTAGTAGCTTTCTTCAACTGTCATCAAATTAGTCTTGAAATTTATTAATATTCTCTATTTTACCGGATATTTCTTAAAATTATAGAGTTGTTTTTTTCAAGAATGTTCTTACTAGCTTTTGTATATCCTTTCGGAGAGTAATTTGAATTGATTCATAATATTTAGTACAAATATAAAAGAAATACAAATATGTTTGGTTCACACTTGTACATACCATTCCTGTTTAGATAATAGGATCGAATCATTGACATTCTCTCAAACACAAATTAAATGCTGTTAGCTATTGTTGACGAAGATTGAGTTTAAATATTATAAACTGTGTATCCAGTATGAAATTCGTAGTAGTTTTTCTTAATATAACTTTGTAATTAGTCGTATAAAAGATGTATTTCCTTTTGTTGTAAAATTCTATAGTCTTCTTCTATTCAGGAATATTGTCTTAGCGTGACTCTTAGTGTCAGTAAAGTAATATTTTCTACAGATTTATTTATTGGTGTGTGATTCAATCTGACCAAACATTCTTAGCGTTCTTTATTGATTTGCCTTGGACAGTGTGCACTTGTCATGTACATTAATAAATAATGATGCATTTTCAAGCGCAATTTGTCTTTGTCCAGGCGTAACTATTTATTTTGAAGTACTGCATATGATTTTATGTTTTAACTCTTTATTGTTCAATTTATTGAGGTCTTTGCCTGTATAGTTTTAAATGCTGTAACTGTTGTTGCCTTGGACATCATAGTTGTAGAACCCTGCTTCTCTGTCATAGTTTTTTTTGGAGCCCTTGATTTCTATAGCCTTTCTCACAAAGCTAAATGTTTTATGAAAAGCCCGTAACGTGCTGTAATATTGTCTGCGTCTACGGAAATATCTTTTGTAACGTTTAGATCGAGTAGAACTACTCTATTTTTTAATTTTACTTTTATTTCTTTAAATTGATGCAGACTATTATTCACAGTGTAAAATAAATCACTTTTAAATAGATTACAAGTTTTGTGTATTTATAGAAAAATATCTTGTTGTTTTGTTTGTTTGGAGCAAATGATTAAACACTCTTAAACTAAATTTTTCCAATAATCAGTTGATTCTTAGTTTATCACCACTGTATTATGCGGGAGTTTGCAGCCAACGTGATAATAGCAAGTCATGTTTTTGTATGATTATGTATGGCATAGCAGCAAAGCGGCAGGAAGCATATTAGGAGTTTTTCGATCAAAGCAGCAGAACACACATATATTTAAATATTATTTACTAGTTTTAGTGTGGTTCAGACATAGCGAAAAATACAATACATTTCTTCTAATATTGTCACTGCGTTAAAATAGCTAACATAACAAAACATGATAAAAAATAAATAAATACATGAATATAAAATAAATAAAAAGACGATTTAAAAAACATGAGCACAAGTAATACATTGTAGCTGAAGCATATTTTCTGTCTTAACAATTTTCTATCAAGTATAGATCGTGTCGCTTCACCTTTGTCGCATGTCTAGTTCGTGTCGCTACACCTTTGTAACAAGGATAATTCGTGTTGCGACACGTCTTTCACAAGACGAATTTATTTCTGTTTTTATAAGGCCACATGCTTGATGTTTAGTTTAGGTTCAGACGCAGATGGGTAACTTTGAATTACGGGGTCAAGTTCAGACATATAGTAAAGTTAGGTTATTCTTTAGCTGGAATGAATTAAGCCGTAGATACAGCAAGCGAGTGTTGTATTATGTTCTAAATTATAGCATTATGGATGTAAATCAATTCAGGACATAACAATGCGCAGTAGCAGATCAGAAACAAATCATGTGTCTCACCTCATAAAACATTGCAAGCACATTGATCTAAGCAAAATCAAACTTAAGTGTATTCATATACGAGAAAAAATGAAGAAAAAAACCTAGCCCCCCAAAAAAAAAAGCAAAGAAAGAAACATCCAACAAAATAATATAACGTTTTCCCTAACTTGGCTCATTATAAGGCAGAAAGGCCAAGTGAGTTCTTGACGCGGCCCTGCGATAATTATTCATCCATAATCAATGCTTCAATATACGCTTGTTACCACACTGAAGGTCATGTTTTTAATCTAACTTGGGATATGTAATTTTATCGGTATCTTGGACACGTTGCAATATGTTGTGTTCTATTTAACAAATGAGGTGATCTTCATGTGTTTGTTTGGGCATGATGGAGACCCTATTTCCAATCTCATTTTGATCAGACTTACATTATGCGCTTGTAATGTCAAGATCTCAAACATATTCATTATATGGTGTGAGATACACTCATGTTAAGATGATGATATTGTATCCGATTGGATGAAGTTGTTCCCAGCCTTGAAAACATATTTTTGATCCAAATTGAATCCAGCTTGGAATATACGCTTGCATTCGACGATCCCAGATGGGTTCATAACAAGTGAGATCCACGTTTACAAATGAAGCTATTTCACCTGGTCAGAAGTGGGTTTATCTTATGTGGATGTGTCCGACCAGGCTCGTTGCTGCTTATACGCAGTTAAGCAGCTACGTGACAACAAAATAAGTAAAGCATTTCATATCAATTATTTTAATTATTTCTTATTATTGCAGTAATTTTTGATATGAGAAAACTTATTCCATGATTTCATGACTAGTGTTTACAATGAATATACACAACCACCTTTTTTTCTCGGTACGCGACGAGTGGAATAACTTCGTCATTCTCTACTTACGTAAGACGAAATATGCTCTAGAAACACGCCTGCCATATTTGCCCATCAGTCAACTTTAGCGTGTTACCAGTATGTTTGCTGTAATTGACTGAACCGGTCAACTCTGGAAGACATAAATCTGATTTGAATTTGATCAGATGTGTATTGTAAACGGATATCATCAAGCTGTTGAACATTTTTATAATGGCCGCAAGCTATATACATCTTGATCAAGCGTTTGATATCGGCACGTATAGTCAATATCTCATCAAGATGTTCAAGATTTGTATAATGGCAGCAAGCTATATACAGCTTTATCAAACGTTTGATATAGGTGCGTATAGTCACGTTTTCACGTGAATGCATTAATGGACATGAGACTGTGAAATAGTTCAAATTAACATGTTATAAAATCTGGGAGATAGTATACTTAGACTAAAGTACTTAAAAAGCCTGCTTATTTAAATGGTCAACTGTTATGTAAACAGGTGAATACTATCAGACCCACTTGGGTCTCTTATTACCATTATATAGGCAACTTTTTTGGTTCCCCTAAACAAACTTGGAATATATGATCAAGGCCCGTATCTAGTAATGAGTTGATTTTGCAGTCTTGCAGTACAGGTTGCATGTTCAGGATCCAATTAGAGTTCAGTTATTAGCAATACCCATATATAATAATGAGTTCAGTAAGTAGCCAGAACCATGGATATTATTGACTTAAATAATTAGCAAGACCCACATATATTAATTAGTTCAATAATTAGCAAGTCCCACATGTATTTTTGAGTCCAATAATTAGCAAGATCCACATATATGAATTAATTCAATAATTAGCGAGACACACAAATATTAATGGGTTCAGTAATTCGCAAGACACACATATATTAATGATTTGATTTGGCAACACATTGTGTCAACTTTATACCATTCTATACATTGTATTTATGGTCAGATTGTGAATAATTTAAATCAGTGATATTATAGTTGGGTACAAGTATGACCAGGGTCTTTCCTTTGGTGGTTATTTCTGATCAGATTTCTATCAGATTTAGTAAATAGGTTTACGTCATTAGTATGTCCAATGAGCTTTGTTATGACCAGAACCTGTTCATATATTGAGAGGGTTCATTAAAACTAGAACTAGTTCTCAATTCAGATACCGTTTAACATTTTTTTCTGTTACATATATTTTTTCTGTCACTAAAAATGAACAAGTTTTAATCCTTGAAGATGAATATTGTGGATCACAGAGTACATGGGACATATTTCATGCACAAACTTAAAGTTGCATACACCTGCCCATATAAAAATTCTGAAGTCAAACAATCAATCGACAAAATGCAAAATCTGAATTTGTCGTTATCACAACATTATGATGACATAAAACAACAAATCATTAAGACAATACAACATCTGAAACAACTGGAATTAGATTATAAAATCATGTCAATGATACCTTCTATAAGGAAGTATATAACCACGCTATTTCGTTCCTCCCCCATAGGAAACCATTCATCAATCATTATAAAATAACAGAAAAAGAATATGTAAGATCAGGTGATTTTACATTTGCAGTACCAACATTTAATAAGGATGAACTAAAACAATTGTGAACGAAAACTTTCCTAAAATCGTTGCATCATGGAGACAAATAGCCCCTCCTCCAGGTATTCTAAGACATATCATTAATACTTACGGTGAAGGTCGTCATATTTCACCAGGAATCTTTAATATAACTTCAGGTATTGCAGTCAATCTCGTATGTGATATAATTGATGTCAGTTATCAATTAGATCTTGAAAAATCAAATCAAGCTCATCAAGAATATATTCTGTATAATTTTACTTCGCCAGAACCTCCTGGATGTTTATCCGTACAAGAAACAATCAGTCCCGTTTATCTACGTTGTCATAATCAAGAATACATTTCAGACTTATTAAGCAAAGGGCACACTTGATGGACCTGCGAGAAAAATTATTAAATATAAATCTGTATGTCAAATCTTAACGAGATATTTTTTTTGTAAATTGATTAACAATTAATTATTTAATCAAGAGGTATATTATATAATGTACCAACATGTGAGAATTTTCATACACGTCAAGGAGGAGGTACTTCAATACGCCATCAGAACATTAACGACACAGTCTCTAGTCAACACGGAACAATTTAGTGTTATTATATATTTTGATGAATACGGCAACGAAGTCTTTTTATTGACGCAGGAGCAATTAGATGAACTCCGGCGAGAACATGTTATTATGATCACGTGTGATAGACATCAGATTATGGCGTATGCAGATTCCTGCATTAAGTTTGATCGGATTTAATTGTTTTAAATCTAATTCTGAATTAAAAAGTCTGATTTCATGAAATTGATTGGTATGGAAAACATAAAAAAAAATTAAAAAATATATTATAACATAATATTTTTTTACTGATTCTCGCTCGGATTTCAGATAAATAATGCAAGTCACTCAGATTGTATAGATGGATTGGGTATATGCTAATAAAATAATAATGAAAATTAGTCAAATTTTTTAATTTTATTGGGTGAAAACCCAAGCAATTCTCGGAATCGTTAAATTTTCGTAAAACACAGATCACAAAATTATGTTTTTTTTAGCTAAATTATAACTGATTTTAGTTGTTTCTTTAAGCAGAAAAAGGAAAATTTAACGATTTATCGATAAATCATTTACAGAATCGCAGGGGTTTTCACCCTTCAAAGATCTGCAATTTCACTGAAATTTTTACTGAAGAATTGACTAAAATCATTTTAAAAAAAACAATGAATTTTGACTAAATTTCACTAAAACCTCGGAAAATCAACTATTTCTTTTCATAATCACTAGTCATAACTTTTATTTTAATCACTAGATGCGTTGTTACTAAAATCACTTTCATAAGTAAAAGCGTTTTCGCTTTCACGATCTGATATAACTTTTTTCAGTTGTCTTGCGCGTGTATTAATAATCTCTTTTGTTTCAAATTTGTTTGATAATTTTGCTCTTATGTTTTCAATATCGATTAAAAGCGGGACGAATTTCTTCACTTCTGTGTCTTTTACTGTTGATAAAGATTGTGACATAATCTTCTGGATGGTTATACTCTATTTTCGGCTACTAGTGTATATACACCATCAAATTCACAATTTTGTAATGATTCAAGATCGAAAATAATTTTTTCAGGATCAACTTGAATTTTTATAGCAATAGTATTTTCAAAATTCATTTTGTTATATAGTATAAAATATATATTTAAATTGTTGTTCTCAACCAAGACGACATAATATAATTGTGTAATATATTGCAAACACAAACTCTAGATTACAAAATAAATATTTTACTTACCTTTCGATTTCCCAAATGCACGTCGAGTATGACTAGGGGTGAGAAATTCTCTGTTTTAATAGTTATAAACACAACCATGGCAAATTATTTTAGACAAGTACGTAATTAAGTTATTCTGGCAATCCCTATCATCTCTAGAATGTTCTATGCCATTTATAGTCATGAAAATTGACATGCATTTTAGAACTTAATCTTCTGGAACATTTTGAGTGGGTGTGTTCATAAAAAAAAGAACCCAAAGCATTTCTCAATCCCCTGCCAGAATGGAGCTGAACTCGAGAGTGAACAGAGGTAAGTAAAACATTTTATTAAATATGTTACATTAGTTATCACACAGATGGTTTAATTAATTTATTACCATGAGACAAAATGAACTACGATCTACGGAGAAAGATAGACTGCAGAGTTATTTTTCTTCTTTCAGGTGATGGAGATAAAAAAGGGAGGTAACTACTAAATTAATCTGTCAAGAAAACAGCATTTATCTCTCCTTAAAAATACTGACATTTGATTGAGGTAACAGATAATTATTATATCTTGACTATTTTATGGTTGTGAAAACGGGGGCAATTACAATATATATATATATATATATATATATATATATATATATATATATATATATATATATCCCCCGTTTTCACAAAATGATAGAAGGTTCAGAATACCAAGGTAATTGTTCTATCTTGATATTTTACTCAACATACAAATATCTTTTATGTGTTTTGTGACTGGGGAAAAGTGCGCTAAATATATATTTTATAGTATTACGGTAGACTTTCAACACTGACGATAAAAGATTCAGAATGGATTAAATAGATGTTATATCTCATTTATTTTAACATTGATTTTTTTATGATCATACAAAAAAAGAAATTAAATAAATATTTAGTAATATAATCGATGTAACTACTTAATTAACTTTATCCAAAGAGACAGAGTCTCCTTTCAACAGTAATAAAAGTTATTATTTGTCTATACATTTTTGAAAGTGCAGAGTTAGTAATGTTATCTGCGACAAATTTTACAGAACGATTTAAAATATAGAAATATTTACAAGTTGCACATATTGATGACAATATAATTTTTTCACGTGTCTCTATATTAGTAGATACAACTGATCTTGCGCTCTTATCAATATAACCAGTTTGTTCAAATTTTGATATCTTGACTCTGTGTAACAATTCTGAATTTACTCGATTATTTTTTGGATTTGAATCAATATGATCGTTCACAAGACCGTCTTCGATTAATCCATTGAAACATTAAAATATGAACCTGTGAATAAAGATAATTTTATTTTCCTTGTATTGAATGAGATGAGGAGAATTATTAAAATTTCCTACTGTTTTTTTTAGTCGACAGTGTTTGATTACACCATCAAGCTTTGCTTTGTAATTCTTGATGATTGGATATTTGACAAATTAATTGACCATTTTATATAACAATATAGTTTCTTGAAATCACTTGTCTAAATTAACACTTTGAAAATCTTTGCTCGACAATCTTCTGCACTTGTTATATTCTTATTATTATTGTCGATGCTGATTTTTTTATCGTAATATCTTTTCAGTTCTCTGTAATTTTACCAGCACGTTGCGCACACAATCGCGTTTCTCCTTTAACTCAAACACCCCACTTCAAACACGGTTTTGGTACTAGACTTCCATTACGACCGCTTTGTAAATAGAATCCGCAGAATTCGTTTACGCAGGCCTTGTTACAAGGAGTCGTATATACATGTATGTATATATAATGTTTCAATTTAAATACTTTTCTTAATTATAATATGAACGAATTTGACAGATTATCTGCGATTTAGCCTTCTAAAGATAAATTTAATCTTGACAGAATACCCCATGACTTACCGATTAGAGCTCTGGTTGATCCGAGGAATACAATTTTGATTAATAAAATTCATGTCGCTAAGAACGAATTTCGCAAAAATGGCGCATCGAATTTGCGGTCAATGTTCAAAATCATACGCAACTCCAAAGGTGTCGATACTACGATGAACAACAAAAGAGCGGCAACGCTCATTAATTATCTCGAGAACCGAAAATATCTTTTTAAAGTAAAATGTATTGTATTAGCAAAAGCAGACATTAATACTTGGATTATCCCTGACAAGCATGATCGTGTCCTTCATAGTGAAAAATATTGACATACTGAGTAAAAATTCCAAAAAAAGGAATGTTGACTGGTATTGACAAACCGTGTTATGAACAATCGTATCCTGTAACAGCAGTTATCTACGCGTTATATCCAATAAATGATAAGCCCAGCATTAATAATTAAAACCAATGAAATTTTCAAGGCTAAATTGTGTAGCCGAACGAGTAACGGAACATTAATAAATGAGAGGGAGAAATAGTTAAGGATACGGGAGCGTCTGTCAAAGTTGTCGCTGAGCTAGGAAAGAAACTAAAATTTTCAATAATTGCTAAAACGATAACCGGATAGATTTTGTACGAATCCATATAAAATCAAAAATAGCTTCGATTTAAATCATTGATCACAATGCGCATGCGTGGACTAATGCAATTACACTATTTTCACGAAGTCGAACTGTTTAATTTTATAACAATGAAATATCTGATTTTATTAACGACATAAGTAAAAACAATCCTGTATCAGTATGGCTATTTTAAAGTTCAGACAATGGAAAATATGATCAGTTTGTACGAGCTAATGTCATTATTTATCGCACAGAATCTCTCCACGAAGAATTGAAAAATCTTGCAATAAAATATTCCGATGATGCTGAACAATTACTGAGTAATTGTTTGTATGTTCCTTTAGTTGCTGTTCATTTTGCTAGAGAAAAAATATCGTGGAAACCAATACGATTGGATTTTATCAATTATATAATATCGAGTTGGGTCGAATGTAGACAGGGTGGATTGTAGAACACTAAATACGATCATAAAGCTGTTATATCGGTTGATATGGTTGCATGTTATCCCGGAAGTTTTCTTGGAATGGGAGAATGTTCTGTATTGTTTAAAAGATTTGTACGTCCCACACACGAAATGACCAGAGTATCGATAAACGGACCATTACCAGATTTAGACCTGCAAGGATTCGCCTGTATCGAGTCATTTAAGTTTGCTGAAAATCTTCATCCGATTTGTTATATCTTGTTTGGCAAACATGTTTCAGTAAAAATGTGGGCACCAACAGTTTTATTACGGTATATACTACTCGATATCAAATTTATATTATCGTAGATTGTAAGTGAGTCAATTATATCATAACCTCCGCAAAGATAAGTTTGGTTAGCACAACAAAAGAATTATTATGATGATGAAAATCCTGATATAACTGATTTTGAGAATAAAATCGCAAACGATCTCGGCAGAAAAATAATCGGCAAAGTCATCCAATGAGGATCATATGATCATTAACGACATTGTACAATATCGATTATAGACGATGCTGAGTTAGATTTTATAATTGCTGATACAACGGAAAAAATACATTTATAAGTGGTAGCAATGTTAACTTAAGGGACGGAACTAAATTATATACGATTGTGGGTTTTATTGATGGTGAGTCACCGCAGTTTATTCATTTAAAATCTTCAATGCTTGCGTACGTTTCAATAAATATATTATCGATGATAAATAGAGTTTCTAAGTTTGCTGTTATAGTCACTACATATTCGTTTTATGTCAATACAAATTATTCAGGATTGTTGTAAAAATTGGATATCGGCACTTATGCATCATGGGGCGAATGGAGAATAAAACAAGAAAATACACTGGATTGTTCTGAATCCGCCGACGATAAAATCAAGGATATTTTTCACAAAATAATCAAATATCAAAATTGTCATCTGCGCTATCAGTGTATGATCCTGTGACCAGAAACACGATTGTTTACCTCAATGGACCAAGCGGTTCTGGTAAAACAACTCGTGTGATTGAACTTGTTCAGAATTTTGATATGGTTGTTTTAACCCATACACACAGACTCGCAAAGAAAATGAGAGAAATAAATATTAAATCATGTACTTATCACAAATCCTTTCGAAGGAAGGGAGATAAATGGACTCATGATCGAATAGGCGATAAATACATTACAAATATTATCGTTTGTGATGAAATAGGTACAGTGTCGTCGGAAACATTAAAAACATTTCTTGATTGGTTATTGACAAAAAATACTTCTGTAATCATGTGCGGCAATCATGGTCAACCGCCACCTTTTGTTGGATTGTCTCCACACGAATGGTTGAAAAACTTTGTAGATTATTATGAAGAAACAATTGATGATATTTTTATACATCTATAGGTTGGGATTTATGTTAAGGCACACACTCTGTATTTAGAGATATCATAGTTAAGTACAAATAGCATTGTCCTATAAAGGCGCAATATATACATAATGATACTGTTTAGTTTTTTATTCTTTGCAGTTATAGCCGAATGTTTTTTATACTAGTTATGGGTCAGCATATAACCGGATATTCATATGCAGGCATCGGATATTACAGCCAAATGTAAACTAGCATGCACACGTACCTGAGAAAATTGTTCAAATTCAGCTGCGCTAACAATTTTCCTTCTTTATAAAAACAAGCACATAACCATAAAATAGGAGGAAAATTATGCTAAACAAACACCAACATTTATAGCAGTCTCGACATTAAGGCATACATATTACACATGGACTGAATAAATATCACTAGCCATGATCACTGGAACTAGGGACCACGTTATTTAAAGTATTGATAAATATGTCTTTTGGTGTCAGTATAAAAATATCCTTGCATAATTTGGTTCTTCATTTAATTGATTTATTATATTAATAAAATTAACAATATTGTCTGTTCTAGTGAGGGGGGATTTATTCCCCCTCTTGGTAAATAATGTAGTATTCTTTTCCAGTATCATATTAAAAGTGCTGTAACATTTTGAGGTAAATCCATCCCAGACTGTAGATATACCGTGCCTTAATATCTAGCCTGATTCTTAAATTTTCTTCAGTTTAGTTCTTTCAGCACACATACATTTACTATTACTCTTAATTTGATTAAACAGCTTCCCCATAAACGGTCTTTACATTTTGTATCTTGAATCTTATTCGATGTGCATACATTCCCATAATATGTTTGTATCAGTCTTAAAATGTTTGTCTTGTTCGTGTAGATAATGTCATTTGTAATATGTTCTTTTAAAATATCTTTAGCTGCTGTCCTTATTTCTTGTCCCTTACAAAGACCCATACTCGTTTTATATAGCTCCCAATATTTATCCGCTCTCATTTTAATCCCTCTAATTTGTTCATTTTGCATAACTTTGTCATTGCTATATTTCTGTCTGATTTCGTCACTTTTCGTCTGTCTGTTATTACTATTCATTAAATTCTTTCTCCTAACTAATTGCTTTTATCTTCGTACCCTACATAATTTTTCGAAATTATTGTATCTAATATTCATCTCCCGATTACACTGTTATAGCTATTTGTGCTCATTTATAACATTCATGAAATTCAAGCTAATATTAAATGTTGCGATGCATTATAAATGTCTGTCTGTGCTGTTTACCAAGTTCACTTACTTATACGAGTTGGTAGACACAGCGAAATAAGACTTTGAATGAGTATCGTAACGTATATCCACAATATATTGTACACCCATAGGCTGTTAGATCTTGCTGTTGTAGAGAACGTAGTGAATAACCATGTTGTATATCAGCGATCTACGGCCTACATTTGCAAATTCAGAATTTGGTTTCGAAAGAATTTAGATTTACTCTTCTAAAATACATATTTATGTTCAATTAAATGCCAACGTTTTCGTACGTTTGCCGATTTAAATGAAGTAGACATTTTATACAGTAATGCATGCAAATTATAAATTAGCACATTATAAAATAACCATTTACGAGAGACAAAATATATCTCAAGAATAAATGTACAGTTTAGCCCATCATTTATTTCTACAATTTGTCATTGATAATAATTTTAGTACTTTCTACTGCTGGCTGTTTCCGCTGGCCTGAGTTTCTCCCAATATTTTTGGAAGCCATTGGACACTTAAAATCGATGTTCCTGGCACTGATAAATCTGGATTTGTTTGGTGGTGATGGTTTTGCCAGCATACATTTATATCCATTTCTATCTTCGTCCATTTTCCATGCTAGTTGTGGAATGGCATGCTACTTAGTTGAAGGTGCTAGACGCTAGACGTTATATAAACACCTCAAACACTCCAGTTATCTTCATCACGATTTCTGATTATGCCATCCATATGTTGGTTGTTATAAAATATGACAACAGGTTTCTTCAGTTTCGTCAAAATTATTGCTTGGATGACGGGAATATTGTGAAGCTCACTTAAAACATTGACATCATCAGCTATACTTATTCTGGAATTAATGTTTTTTTCACGTTTTCGTTTCCAGTCGCTGAATTTCTTGACATGTATTTGTTTAGTATATTTTGTAGCAGTATAGTCGTGTCTCCTCATACCATCATGACTCTATTCCGAAACATTCAAAAGTTTGTTTGTTTTATCTACCAACATCCGATGTTATGTTATGTTGTTCTACTAAAAAAAATAAAGAAAAGAAAGGAAATTGTAAAACATACTATTTATGAATTCATTTTTGTTTGTTGGGGTTGTTCTAAGAACCGTACTCCACAGGTCCTGCATTCACAGTTCCCCTGTTTCTTTCTCTAAGCCATTGATTTATTCATATGCTTTGAGTATATTTTTTCATGTAGCGTACGCCCACCAAAAGATATATTTGTCAATCATTTCAAAAACATTGTCCCTAGTTGTAGTAATCATAGCTAGTGATGGTTCTACAGTCCATGCGTTATATGTGCATGCATTTTTAGCCTTTGGCCTTATTCTCCGATGCCTGCATTGTATATTCGGTCATATAAAACAAAAAATGAACTTTAAAAAAAAGCCTATCAAAATGCAAAAAGAATAAAAAAAGTGAAAAGTAGCAATACGTATATATTGTACCTTCATAGGACAATCTGTTATTTTTATTGAACTATATTTCTATAAATATAGCTTTTGTGTTTATTTACATAAAGCCCAACCAATATATGTATAAAGATTGCATTGGATACTTTGGTTGTTCATTTAAGTTTCTTATTCTATTAATACAATTATCAATATTTTATGTTCTAGTGAGAGGAGATTTATTCCCCTTCTTGCTATACGATGTAGTTTTCTTTGACAGTTTCCTGTTAAAAGTCTTTCCCGTACCTTAATTTCCGGACCGACTCTTCAATATCCTTCCCTTTAATCCTTTCACCACACATGTATTTACTATTACTATTAATTTTATAAAACACGTTCATCTAAATATCCTTCACAATGTCATTTATACTAAGTTCTTTTAACGATTTTTCAGCTCCTTTCCTTATCTCTTTCCTCTTACAAAGCCCCATACTCCTTGTACATAACCCCCCAAATTTACCCGCTCTCATTTTAATCCCTCTCTTTTATTCACTATATCAATCCGTGTTGTTGAACAGTTGAGTGTGACCTTAATTATATTATAATCACGTAACAGCTTTGAGGAGATGACAATTGATTTAATTAATTGCTGATCTTAATCTCTTTTATTTATCAAAGTAATCTACTATATGTATTTCATCGCACGTGACTTGAACATCCACGATTTGTTTACAGTATGACATTAGGAAAGTGTTAAAACGAACAATTATTCAGGGTAACATTTTGCTTTCAATTACCTTGGTATGATTAACATTTGTTTAATAAGATCTTTCTTCAATATGTACGTATTAAAATATGCAATTGACATGTTCTTACATTCATGCTCACTATATATACGCAGTTGCTCCGACTTGTCCATTTCCCCATGAAAAGTCCACTTGAATTATAGACGTTAAGTTTTGCCCCAAAAGCCTGGGAATATAATAGGTAATGTAATGGCCAACTGCAAAATTATGTTAACCCAGTGAATGTGGTCAGGCTAACTGAGGCACCGTGTCCTAAGATACATTCATCATCTTGATTTTACTTATTTCGCATTTTACCTGTGTTTATTCTGTATTCTATATGCATTCACACTTATTTGAACTGCATTGCTAGATTGTTTTGCGGTAAGGTCAGCAAAGCACTGAAGAAAGACCAACTTCATAATGTAAGAAACCGTGTATATTCTTTATGGTAATACAAAGAACACTGCAGAAAATTTAAATTCTAAACGATTTGAACTACATATTTCCATAAGCGTAAGTTCTTCATGATCAAAGGTTTGTATCCGTTATATTTACAATAATATAGAAAACAAGTAGTTTCTTACGTAATGTAATTGTTTGGGTAATACAGAGTGTTACCGAATGAAAGTTACGTTATAAAGGGCTCTCTCATATATATTACGTTGAAACATGATTTGGCTAAGTACGTCAGACTCCATTTAACGCTTAATTATAGCTCAGTTTTCTAGACGCTGTGACATGTATGGTGTTATAAATATTATTACCTTGTTAATGTTTGCCCATAATTATAGATTGTAGTTATCATTTATAGGTAAGTTATTAGAAAGCTAACATTTGATCATAAGTGTAAATTCTATTTTAAGACAATGAGCTATAAATATACCCAGTTTATATCTTGAACCAGATTACAGCTTGGCATGATTGAGTAATGCGACTTAGGTCAGGTGACAAGGTATTGCGAAATAGATAATATGAAGCTGGCTACGATATACTGCGATATAGAGTGGTGGAGTTGTATATAACGTGAGTAGTGAACAATTAAGGCTTTTCCTAATATTGTAAATTGTACATATGAAGCAGGAGAAGACATGTTTTAGTTAAATGATTTCATGTTTCATGTAATATTTTGCTCGCGTCGTTTTTTGTTCCAATTTTAATTTTTGTTACATATGTTATTATACACATTCCGACTGTGCTCATTCCCAATCAAGCAGGGCATATTTGGCATGACACAGTAAAGATAGATATGTATGTATTTCCATATTGGGCATTACACGGTCAGAAATATGCGATTTAAATCTCTCGTTAAAAAAGACAAAACAATTCTTCACAATTTCAAAGCTACTTGATCTAATCTGGACTGGCTTGCTGCACCGAAACCCCAACACAAATTATGTTACAATAAACGTACAGTGTCTCCGTCTGTCAGGCATATATTTCGATCTAGGATATCATATCTCCTTTTACGCT
Organism: Sinohyriopsis cumingii; assembly: GCA_028554795.2. NCBI lineage: Eukaryota > Metazoa > Mollusca > Bivalvia > Unionida > Unionidae > Sinohyriopsis > Sinohyriopsis cumingii. The sequence continues at coordinate 52,861,708 of CM068837.1, read as the reverse complement.
CCTGTCCTGGATTAATGACCTTTTATTATATGCTCATTTTTTTTTTATACGTAAGGATTGATTATATAAACAAAATACACTACAATAAAAAACGTAATTGAATGTATGCCGCATGCCGAACTAAATACACAAACGGATATTCATCATTACACAAACCAACATTATTACTGCGCGCATAACTCCTCCCAGATAAATTTGAACTTAGTCGCGCTCTAGACATAACTTTCGAAAGAAAATGGCGTGTCTAGTTAAAATCGAAATTTGGAGTGATATTGTGAATGAATGTGCATTGCAACAACTTTTCCATTTGATCTGGAATGAATAGAATTTGGTATTTTTCTCGATTCTAGGAAATTTCGTGATTATGGACTGGATTTGTATATGACAATTCCACATGAAATGCATCAGATTGAAGAAATTAGGGAGATGCGTGTTGACATCTACAAATGTGTTTCTGTTTCTGCCAATGAATGTTTGAAATCATAATGTGGTAAAAATATGAAGTCTTTCAATTGCAATTATGAAACAGACGCTATGGAATTTAATGCTTATTTCATTTTGAGTGCAGTAAGGAGGATGTAATTGCACTTATATTCGAAATTACAGCACAATTTATATATGCATAATCCAGATTGAGAACTTATGACATGGCTCATGTAATTCGGATTTGCAGAATTAAGAAAATACATTTTGAGGAAATTCAGGATGTAAAACTGTAAGTATATTTTATTTTGCTACTCTTATCACCAGCTAAAGAAGAGAGTATATGCCTTTTTACTTGTATGTTATTTGTAAGGACCTTATATTGCGTCTGTGTTATATACTGTAGCTAGCCTAACTTCGAAACATTGTATCAACGCGGAATGTGCCAAAACAGCTGGTATGTGACAGTCCATGAAACATCTGTTTTACTTCATTCAGAAACAAATTTAAACAACCACAAAGTAAAGAGCATCTTACGCGAGTGTACATGATTTGTGTACAAATCAAAAGTGCTGGCGTCTGCGTCCATTGTTTGTTTACAATATAAAGTATTTCCTTTATGCACGTGAATGCTATATGTGTATTGTCGCGTGGGTTCAATATCGGGTAATACTGCACGATTCTTGACAATGTAAAGTTAACGGGGAAAAATGAGCAAATAATAATATACAATATTAATCAGCAGCCTTAATACATTTCAGCATAGCTATATTGTATGATTATTTCTACTATTCATTATTTATCATTTCTCGATTTTATTATCCCCAGCCGATCTTAGTAGCTTTCTTCAACTGTCATCAAATTAGTCTTGAAATTTATTAATATTCTCTATTTTACCGGATATTTCTTAAAATTATAGAGTTGTTTTTTTCAAGAATGTTCTTACTAGCTTTTGTATATCCTTTCGGAGAGTAATTTGAATTGATTCATAATATTTAGTACAAATATAAAAGAAATACAAATATGTTTGGTTCACACTTGTACATACCATTCCTGTTTAGATAATAGGATCGAATCATTGACATTCTCTCAAACACAAATTAAATGCTGTTAGCTATTGTTGACGAAGATTGAGTTTAAATATTATAAACTGTGTATCCAGTATGAAATTCGTAGTAGTTTTTCTTAATATAACTTTGTAATTAGTCGTATAAAAGATGTATTTCCTTTTGTTGTAAAATTCTATAGTCTTCTTCTATTCAGGAATATTGTCTTAGCGTGACTCTTAGTGTCAGTAAAGTAATATTTTCTACAGATTTATTTATTGGTGTGTGATTCAATCTGACCAAACATTCTTAGCGTTCTTTATTGATTTGCCTTGGACAGTGTGCACTTGTCATGTACATTAATAAATAATGATGCATTTTCAAGCGCAATTTGTCTTTGTCCAGGCGTAACTATTTATTTTGAAGTACTGCATATGATTTTATGTTTTAACTCTTTATTGTTCAATTTATTGAGGTCTTTGCCTGTATAGTTTTAAATGCTGTAACTGTTGTTGCCTTGGACATCATAGTTGTAGAACCCTGCTTCTCTGTCATAGTTTTTTTTGGAGCCCTTGATTTCTATAGCCTTTCTCACAAAGCTAAATGTTTTATGAAAAGCCCGTAACGTGCTGTAATATTGTCTGCGTCTACGGAAATATCTTTTGTAACGTTTAGATCGAGTAGAACTACTCTATTTTTTAATTTTACTTTTATTTCTTTAAATTGATGCAGACTATTATTCACAGTGTAAAATAAATCACTTTTAAATAGATTACAAGTTTTGTGTATTTATAGAAAAATATCTTGTTGTTTTGTTTGTTTGGAGCAAATGATTAAACACTCTTAAACTAAATTTTTCCAATAATCAGTTGATTCTTAGTTTATCACCACTGTATTATGCGGGAGTTTGCAGCCAACTTGATAATAGCAAGTCATGTTTTTGTATGATTATGTATGGCATAGCAGCAAAGCGGCAGGAAGCATATTAGGAGTTTTTCGATCAAAGCAGCAGAACACACATATATTTAAATATTATTTACTAGTTTTAGTGTGGTTCAGACATAGCGAAAAATACAATACATTTCTTCTAATATTGTCACTGCGTTAAAATAGCTAACATAACAAAACATGATAAAAAATAAATAAATACATGAATATAAAATAAATAAAAAGACGATTTAAAAAACATGAGCACAAGTAATACATTGTAGCTGAAGCATATTTTCTGTCTTAACAATTTTCTATCAAGTATAGATCGTGTCGCTTCACCTTTGTCGCATGTCTAGTTCGTGTCGCTACACCTTTGTAACAAGGATAATTCGTGTTGCGACACGTCTTTCACAAGACGAATTTATTTCTGTTTTTATAAGGCCACATGCTTGATGTTTAGTTTAGGTTCAGACGCAGATGGGTAACTTTGAATTACGGGGTCAAGTTCAGACATATAGTAAAGTTAGGTTATTCTTTAGCTGGAATGAATTAAGCCGTAGATACAGCAAGCGAGTGTTGTATTATGTTCTAAATTATAGCATTATGGATGTAAATCAATTCAGGACATAACAATGCGCAGTAGCAGATCAGAAACAAATCATGTGTCTCACCTCATAAAACATTGCAAGCACATTGATCTAAGCAAAATCAAACTTAAGTGTATTCATATACGAGAAAAAATGAAGAAAAAAACCTAGCCCCCCAAAAAAAAAAGCAAAGAAAGAAACATCCAACAAAATAATATAACGTTTTCCCTAACTTGGCTCATTATAAGGCAGAAAGGCCAAGTGAGTTCTTGACGCGGCCCTGCGATAATTATTCATCCATAATCAATGCTTCAATATACGCTTGTTACCACACTGAAGGTCATGTTTTTAATCTAACTTGGGATATGTAATTTTATCGGTATCTTGGACACGTTGCAATATGTTGTGTTCTATTTAACAAATGAGGTGATCTTCATGTGTTTGTTTGGGCATGATGGAGACCCTATTTCCAATCTCATTTTGATCAGACTTACATTATGCGCTTGTAATGTCAAGATCTCAAACATATTCATTATATGGTGTGAGATACACTCATGTTAAGATGATGATATTGTATCCGATTGGATGAAGTTGTTCCCAGCCTTGAAAACATATTTTTGATCCAAATTGAATCCAGCTTGGAATATACGCTTGCATTCGACGATCCCAGATGGGTTCATAACAAGTGAGATCCACGTTTACAAATGAAGCTATTTCACCTGGTCAGAAGTGGGTTTATCTTATGTGGATGTGTCCGACCAGGCTCGTTGCTGCTTATACGCAGTTAAGCAGCTACGTGACAACAAAATAAGTAAAGCATTTCATATCAATTATTTTAATTATTTCTTATTATTGCAGTAATTTTTGATATGAGAAAACTTATTCCATGATTTCATGACTAGTGTTTACAATGAATATACACAACCACCTTTTTTTCTCGGTACGCGACGAGTGGAATAACTTCGTCATTCTCTACTTACGTAAGACGAAATATGCTCTAGAAACACGCCTGCCATATTTGCCCATCAGTCAACTTTAGCGTGTTACCAGTATGTTTGCTGTAATTGACTGAACCGGTCAACTCTGGAAGACATAAATCTGATTTGAATTTGATCAGATGTGTATTGTAAACGGATATCATCAAGCTGTTGAACATTTTTATAATGGCCGCAAGCTATATACATCTTGATCAAGCGTTTGATATCGGCACGTATAGTCAATATCTCATCAAGATGTTCAAGATTTGTATAATGGCAGCAAGCTATATACAGCTTTATCAAACGTTTGATATAGGTGCGTATAGTCACGTTTTCACGTGAATGCATTAATGGACATGAGACTGTGAAATAGTTCAAATTAACATGTTATAAAATCTGGGAGATAGTATACTTAGACTAAAGTACTTAAAAAGCCTGCTTATTTAAATGGTCAACTGTTATGTAAACAGGTGAATACTATCAGACCCACTTGGGTCTCTTATTACCATTATATAGGCAACTTTTTTGGTTCCCCTAAACAAACTTGGAATATATGATCAAGGCCCGTATCTAGTAATGAGTTGATTTTGCAGTCTTGCAGTACAGGTTGCATGTTCAGGATCCAATTAGAGTTCAGTTATTAGCAATACCCATATATAATAATGAGTTCAGTAAGTAGCCAGAACCATGGATATTATTGACTTAAATAATTAGCAAGACCCACATATATTAATTAGTTCAATAATTAGCAAGTCCCACATGTATTTTTGAGTCCAATAATTAGCAAGATCCACATATATGAATTAATTCAATAATTAGCGAGACACACAAATATTAATGGGTTCAGTAATTCGCAAGACACACATATATTAATGATTTGATTTGGCAACACATTGTGTCAACTTTATACCATTCTATACATTGTATTTATGGTCAGATTGTGAATAATTTAAATCAGTGATATTATAGTTGGGTACAAGTATGACCAGGGTCTTTCCTTTGGTGGTTATTTCTGATCAGATTTCTATCAGATTTAGTAAATAGGTTTACGTCATTAGTATGTCCAATGAGCTTTGTTATGACCAGAACCTGTTCATATATTGAGAGGGTTCATTAAAACTAGAACTAGTTCTCAATTCAGATACCGTTTAACATTTTTTTCTGTTACATATATTTTTTCTGTCACTAAAAATGAACAAGTTTTAATCCTTGAAGATGAATATTGTGGATCACAGAGTACATGGGACATATTTCATGCACAAACTTAAAGTTGCATACACCTGCCCATATAAAAATTCTGAAGTCAAACAATCAATCGACAAAATGCAAAATCTGAATTTGTCGTTATCACAACATTATGATGACATAAAACAACAAATCATTAAGACAATACAACATCTGAAACAACTGGAATTAGATTATAAAATCATGTCAATGATACCTTCTATAAGGAAGTATATAACCACGCTATTTCGTTCCTCCCCCATAGGAAACCATTCATCAATCATTATAAAATAACAGAAAAAGAATATGTAAGATCAGGTGATTTTACATTTGCAGTACCAACATTTAATAAGGATGAACTAAAACAATTGTGAACGAAAACTTTCCTAAAATCGTTGCATCATGGAGACAAATAGCCCCTCCTCCAGGTATTCTAAGACATATCATTAATACTTACGGTGAAGGTCGTCATATTTCACCAGGAATCTTTAATATAACTTCAGGTATTGCAGTCAATCTCGTATGTGATATAATTGATGTCAGTTATCAATTAGATCTTGAAAAATCAAATCAAGCTCATCAAGAATATATTCTGTATAATTTTACTTCGCCAGAACCTCCTGGATGTTTATCCGTACAAGAAACAATCAGTCCCGTTTATCTACGTTGTCATAATCAAGAATACATTTCAGACTTATTAAGCAAAGGGCACACTTGATGGACCTGCGAGAAAAATTATTAAATATAAATCTGTATGTCAAATCTTAACGAGATATTTTTTTTGTAAATTGATTAACAATTAATTATTTAATCAAGAGGTATATTATATAATGTACCAACATGTGAGAATTTTCATACACGTCAAGGAGGAGGTACTTCAATACGCCATCAGAACATTAACGACACAGTCTCTAGTCAACACGGAACAATTTAGTGTTATTATATATTTTGATGAATACGGCAACGAAGTCTTTTTATTGACGCAGGAGCAATTAGATGAACTCCGGCGAGAACATGTTATTATGATCACGTGTGATAGACATCAGATTATGGCGTATGCAGATTCCTGCATTAAGTTTGATCGGATTTAATTGTTTTAAATCTAATTCTGAATTAAAAAGTCTGATTTCATGAAATTGATTGGTATGGAAAACATAAAAAAAAATTAAAAAATATATTATAACATAATATTTTTTTACTGATTCTCGCTCGGATTTCAGATAAATAATGCAAGTCACTCAGATTGTATAGATGGATTGGGTATATGCTAATAAAATAATAATGAAAATTAGTCAAATTTTTTAATTTTATTGGGTGAAAACCCAAGCAATTCTCGGAATCGTTAAATTTTCGTAAAACACAGATCACAAAATTATGTTTTTTTTAGCTAAATTATAACTGATTTTAGTTGTTTCTTTAAGCAGAAAAAGGAAAATTTAACGATTTATCGATAAATCATTTACAGAATCGCAGGGGTTTTCACCCTTCAAAGATCTGCAATTTCACTGAAATTTTTACTGAAGAATTGACTAAAATCATTTTAAAAAAAACAATGAATTTTGACTAAATTTCACTAAAACCTCGGAAAATCAACTATTTCTTTTCATAATCACTAGTCATAACTTTTATTTTAATCACTAGATGCGTTGTTACTAAAATCACTTTCATAAGTAAAAGCGTTTTCGCTTTCACGATCTGATATAACTTTTTTCAGTTGTCTTGCGCGTGTATTAATAATCTCTTTTGTTTCAAATTTGTTTGATAATTTTGCTCTTATGTTTTCAATATCGATTAAAAGCGGGACGAATTTCTTCACTTCTGTGTCTTTTACTGTTGATAAAGATTGTGACATAATCTTCTGGATGGTTATACTCTATTTTCGGCTACTAGTGTATATACACCATCAAATTCACAATTTTGTAATGATTCAAGATCGAAAATAATTTTTTCAGGATCAACTTGAATTTTTATAGCAATAGTATTTTCAAAATTCATTTTGTTATATAGTATAAAATATATATTTAAATTGTTGTTCTCAACCAAGACGACATAATATAATTGTGTAATATATTGCAAACACAAACTCTAGATTACAAAATAAATATTTTACTTACCTTTCGATTTCCCAAATGCACGTCGAGTATGACTAGGGGTGAGAAATTCTCTGTTTTAATAGTTATAAACACAACCATGGCAAATTATTTTAGACAAGTACGTAATTAAGTTATTCTGGCAATCCCTATCATCTCTAGAATGTTCTATGCCATTTATAGTCATGAAAATTGACATGCATTTTAGAACTTAATCTTCTGGAACATTTTGAGTGGGTGTGTTCATAAAAAAAAGAACCCAAAGCATTTCTCAATCCCCTGCCAGAATGGAGCTGAACTCGAGAGTGAACAGAGGTAAGTAAAACATTTTATTAAATATGTTACATTAGTTATCACACAGATGGTTTAATTAATTTATTACCATGAGACAAAATGAACTACGATCTACGGAGAAAGATAGACTGCAGAGTTATTTTTCTTCTTTCAGGTGATGGAGATAAAAAAGGGAGGTAACTACTAAATTAATCTGTCAAGAAAACAGCATTTATCTCTCCTTAAAAATACTGACATTTGATTGAGGTAACAGATAATTATTATATCTTGACTATTTTATGGTTGTGAAAACGGGGGCAATTACAATATATATATATATATATATATATATATATATATATATATATATATATATATCCCCCGTTTTCACAAAATGATAGAAGGTTCAGAATACCAAGGTAATTGTTCTATCTTGATATTTTACTCAACATACAAATATCTTTTATGTGTTTTGTGACTGGGGAAAAGTGCGCTAAATATATATTTTATAGTATTACGGTAGACTTTCAACACTGACGATAAAAGATTCAGAATGGATTAAATAGATGTTATATCTCATTTATTTTAACATTGATTTTTTTATGATCATACAAAAAAAGAAATTAAATAAATATTTAGTAATATAATCGATGTAACTACTTAATTAACTTTATCCAAAGAGACAGAGTCTCCTTTCAACAGTAATAAAAGTTATTATTTGTCTATACATTTTTGAAAGTGCAGAGTTAGTAATGTTATCTGCGACAAATTTTACAGAACGATTTAAAATATAGAAATATTTACAAGTTGCACATATTGATGACAATATAATTTTTTCACGTGTCTCTATATTAGTAGATACAACTGATCTTGCGCTCTTATCAATATAACCAGTTTGTTCAAATTTTGATATCTTGACTCTGTGTAACAATTCTGAATTTACTCGATTATTTTTTGGATTTGAATCAATATGATCGTTCACAAGACCGTCTTCGATTAATCCATTGAAACATTAAAATATGAACCTGTGAATAAAGATAATTTTATTTTCCTTGTATTGAATGAGATGAGGAGAATTATTAAAATTTCCTACTGTTTTTTTTAGTCGACAGTGTTTGATTACACCATCAAGCTTTGCTTTGTAATTCTTGATGATTGGATATTTGACAAATTAATTGACCATTTTATATAACAATATAGTTTCTTGAAATCACTTGTCTAAATTAACACTTTGAAAATCTTTGCTCGACAATCTTCTGCACTTGTTATATTCTTATTATTATTGTCGATGCTGATTTTTTTATCGTAATATCTTTTCAGTTCTCTGTAATTTTACCAGCACGTTGCGCACACAATCGCGTTTCTCCTTTAACTCAAACACCCCACTTCAAACACGGTTTTGGTACTAGACTTCCATTACGACCGCTTTGTAAATAGAATCCGCAGAATTCGTTTACGCAGGCCTTGTTACAAGGAGTCGTATATACATGTATGTATATATAATGTTTCAATTTAAATACTTTTCTTAATTATAATATGAACGAATTTGACAGATTATCTGCGATTTAGCCTTCTAAAGATAAATTTAATCTTGACAGAATACCCCATGACTTACCGATTAGAGCTCTGGTTGATCCGAGGAATACAATTTTGATTAATAAAATTCATGTCGCTAAGAACGAATTTCGCAAAAATGGCGCATCGAATTTGCGGTCAATGTTCAAAATCATACGCAACTCCAAAGGTGTCGATACTACGATGAACAACAAAAGAGCGGCAACGCTCATTAATTATCTCGAGAACCGAAAATATCTTTTTAAAGTAAAATGTATTGTATTAGCAAAAGCAGACATTAATACTTGGATTATCCCTGACAAGCATGATCGTGTCCTTCATAGTGAAAAATATTGACATACTGAGTAAAAATTCCAAAAAAAGGAATGTTGACTGGTATTGACAAACCGTGTTATGAACAATCGTATCCTGTAACAGCAGTTATCTACGCGTTATATCCAATAAATGATAAGCCCAGCATTAATAATTAAAACCAATGAAATTTTCAAGGCTAAATTGTGTAGCCGAACGAGTAACGGAACATTAATAAATGAGAGGGAGAAATAGTTAAGGATACGGGAGCGTCTGTCAAAGTTGTCGCTGAGCTAGGAAAGAAACTAAAATTTTCAATAATTGCTAAAACGATAACCGGATAGATTTTGTACGAATCCATATAAAATCAAAAATAGCTTCGATTTAAATCATTGATCACAATGCGCATGCGTGGACTAATGCAATTACACTATTTTCACGAAGTCGAACTGTTTAATTTTATAACAATGAAATATCTGATTTTATTAACGACATAAGTAAAAACAATCCTGTATCAGTATGGCTATTTTAAAGTTCAGACAATGGAAAATATGATCAGTTTGTACGAGCTAATGTCATTATTTATCGCACAGAATCTCTCCACGAAGAATTGAAAAATCTTGCAATAAAATATTCCGATGATGCTGAACAATTACTGAGTAATTGTTTGTATGTTCCTTTAGTTGCTGTTCATTTTGCTAGAGAAAAAATATCGTGGAAACCAATACGATTGGATTTTATTAATTATATAATATCGAGTTAGGTCGGATGTAGACAGGGTGGATTGTAGAACACTAAATACGATCATAAAGCTGTTATATCGGTTGATATGGTTGCATGTTATCCCGGAAGTTTTCTTGGAATGGGAGAATGTTCTGTATTGTTTAAAAGATTTGTACGTCCCACACACGAAATGACCAGAGTATCGATAAACGGACCATTACCAGATTTAGACCTGCAAGGATTCGCCTGTATCGAGTCATTTAAGTTTGCTGAAAATCTTCATCCGATTTGTTATATCTTGTTTGGCAAACATGTTTCAGTAAAAATGTGGGCACCAACAGTTTTATTACGGTATATACTACTCGATATCAAATTTATATTATCGTAGATTGTAAGTGAGTCAATTATATCATAACCTCCGCAAAGATAAGTTTGGTTAGCACAACAAAAGAATTATTATGATGATGAAAATCCTGATATAACTGATTTTGAGAATAAAATCGCAAACGATCTCGGCAGAAAAATAATCGGCAAAGTCATCCAATGAGGATCATATGATCATTAACGACATTGTACAATATCGATTATAGACGATGCTGAGTTAGATTTTGTAATTGCTGATACAACGGAAAAAATACATTTATAAGTGGTAGCAATGTTAACTTAAGGGACGGAAGTAAATTATATACGATTGTGGGTTTTATTGATGGTGAGTCACCGCAGTTTATTCATTTAAAATCTTCAATGCTTGCGTACGTTTCAATAAATATATTATCGATGATAAATAGAGTTTCTAAGTTTGTTGTTAGAGTCACTACATATTCGTTTTATGTCAATACAAATTATTCAGGATTGTTGTAAAAATTGGATATCGGCACTTATGCATCATGGGGCGAATGGAGAATAAAACAAGAAAATACACTGGATTGTTCTGAATCCGCCGACGATAAAATCAAGGATATTTTTCACAAAATAATCAAATATCAAAATTGTCATCTGCGCTATCAGTGTATGATCCTGTGACCAGAAACACGATTGTTTACCTCAATGGACCAAGCGGTTCTGGTAAAACAACTCGTGTGATTGAACTTGTTCAGAATTTTGATATGGTTGTTTTAACCCATACACACAGACTCGCAAAGAAAATGAGAGAAATAAATATTAAATCATGTACTTATCACAAATCCTTTCGAAGGAAGGGAGATAAATGGACTCATGATCGAATAGGCGATAAATACATTACAAATATTATCGTTTGTGATGAAATAGGTACAGTGTCGTCGGAAACATTAAAAACATTTCTTGATTGGTTATTGACAAAAAATACTTCTGTAATCATGTGCGGCAATCATGGTCAACCGCCACCTTTTGTTGGATTGTCTCCACACGAATGGTTGAAAAACTTTGTAGATTATTATGAAGAAACAATTGATGATATTTTTATACATCTATAGGTTGGGATTTATGTTAAGGCACACACTCTGTATTTAGAGATATCATAGTTAAGTACAAATAGCATTGTCCTATAAAGGCGCAATATATACATAATGATACTGTTTAGTTTTTTATTCTTTGCAGTTATAGCCGAATGTTTTTTATACTAGTTATGGGTCAGCATATAACCGGATATTCATATGCAGGCATCGGATATTACAGCCAAATGTAAACTAGCATGTACACGTACCTGAGAAAATTATTCAAATTCAGCTGCGCTAACAATTTTCCTTCTTTATAAAAACAATCACATAACCATAAAATAAGAGGAAAATTATGCTAAACAAACACCAACATTTATAGCAGTCTCGACATTAAGGCATACATATTACACATGGACTGAATAAATATCACTAGCCATGATCACTGGAACTAGGGACCACGTTATTTAAAGTATTGATAAATATGTCTTTTGGTGTCAGTATAAAAATATCCTTGCATAATTTGGTTCTTCATTTAATTGATTTATTATATTAATAAAATTAACAATATTGTCTGTTCTAGTGAGGGGGGATTTATTCCCCCTCTTGGTAAATAATGTAGTATTCTTTTCCAGTATCATATTAAAAGTGCTGTAACATTTTGAGGTAAATCCATCCCAGACTGTAGATATACCGTGCCTTAATATCTAGCCTGATTCTTAAATTTTCTTCAGTTTAGTTCTTTCAGCACACATACATTTACTATTACTCTTAATTTGATTAAACAGCTTCCCCATAAACGGTCTTTACATTTTGTATCTTGAATCTTATTCGATGTGCATACATTCCCATAATATGTTTGTATCAGTCTTAAAATGTTTGTCTTGTTCGTGTAGATAATGTCATTTGTAATATGTTCTTTTAAAATATCTTTAGCTGCTGTCCTTATTTCTTGTCCCTTACAAAGACCCATACTCGTTTTATATAGCTCCCAATATTTATCCGCTCTCATTTTAATCCCTCTAATTTGTTCATTTTGCATAACTTTGTCATTGCTATATTTCTGTCTGATTTCGTCACTTTTCGTCTGTCTGTTATTACTATTCATTAAATTCTTTCTCCTAACTAATTGCTTTTATCTTCGTACCCTACATAATTTTTCGAAATTATTGTATCTAATATTCATCTCCCGATTACACTGTTATAGCTATTTGTGCTCATTTATAACATTCATGAAATTCAAGCTAATATTAAATGTTGCGATGCATTATAAATGTCTGTCTGTGCTGTTTACCAAGTTCACTTACTTATACGAGTTGGTAGACACAGCGAAATAAGACTTTGAATGAGTATCGTAACGTATATCCACAATATATTGTACACCCATAGGCTGTTAGATCTTGCTGTTGTAGAGAACGTAGTGAATAACCATGTTGTATATCAGCGATCTACGGCCTACATTTGCAAATTCAGAATTTGGTTTCGAAAGAATTTAGATTTACTCTTCTAAAATACATATTTATATTCAATTAAATGCCAACGTTTTCGTACGTTTGCCGATTTAAATGAAGTAGACATTTTATACAGTAATGCATGCAAATTATAAATTAACACATTATAAAATAACCATTTACGAGAGACAAAATATATCTCAAGAATAAATGTACAGTTTAGCCCATCATTTATTTCTACAATTTGTCATTGATAATAATTTTAGTACTTTCTACTGCTGGCTGTTTCCGCTGGCCTGAGTTTCTCCCAATATTTTTGGAAGCCATTGGACACTTAAAATCGATGTTCCTGGCACTGATAAATCTGGATTTGTTTGGTGGTGATGGTTTTGCCAGCATACATTTATATCCATTTCTATCTTCGTCCATTTTCCATGCTAGTTGTGGAATGGCATGCTACTCAGTTGAAGGTGCTAGACGCTAGACGTTTTATAAACACCTCAAACACTCCAGTTATCTTCATCACAATTTCTGATTATGCCATCCATATGTTGGTTGTTATAAAATATGACAACAGGTGTCTTCAGTTTCGTCAAAATTATTGCTTGGATGACGGGAATATTGTGAAGCTCACTTAAAACATTGACATCATCAGCTATACTTATTCTGGAATTAATGTTTTTTTCACGTTTTCGTTTCCAGTCGCTGAATTTCTTGACATGTATTTGTTTAGTATATTTTGTAGCAGTATAGTCGTGTCTCCTCATACCATCATGACTCTATTCCGAAACATTCAAAAGTTTGTTTGTTTTATCTACCAACATCCGATGTTATGTTATGTTGTTCTACTAAAAAAAATAAAGAAAAGAAAGGAAATTGTAAAACATACTATTTATGAATTCATTTTTGTTTGTTGGGGTTGTTCTAAGAGCCGTACTCCACAGGTCCTGCATTCACAGTTCCCCTGTTTCTTTCTCTAAGCCATTGATTTATTCATATGCTTTGAGTATATTTTTTCATGTAGCGTACGCCCACCAAAAGATATATTTGTCAATCATTTCAAAAACGTTGTCCCTAATTGTAGTAATCATAGCTAGTGATGGTTCTACAGTCCATGCGTTATATGTGCATGCATTTTTAGCCTTTGGCCTTATTCTCCGATGGCTGCATTGTATATTCGGTCATATAAAACAAAAAATAAACTTTAAAAAAAAGCCTATCAAAATGCAAAAAGAATAAAAAAAGTAAAAAGTAGCAATACGTATATATTGTACCTTCATAGGACAATCTGTTATTTTTATTGAACTATATTTCTATAAATATAGCTTTTGTGTTTATTTACATAAAGCCCAACCAATATATGTATAAAGATTGCATTGGATACTTTGGTTGTTCATTTAAGTTTCTTATTATATTAATACAATTATCAATATTTTATGTTCTAGTGAGAGGAGATTTATTCCCCTTCTTGCTATACGATGTAGTTTTCTTTGACAGTTTCCTGTTAAAAGTCTTTCCCGTACCTTAATTTGCGGACCGACTCTTCAATATCCTTCCCTTTAATCCTTTCACCACACATGTATTTACTATTACTATTAATTTTATAAAACACGTTCATCTAAGTATCCTTCACAATGTCATTTATACTAAGTTCTTTTAACGATTTTTCAGCTCCTTTCCTTATCTCTTTCCTCTTACAAAGCCCCATACTCCTTGTACATAACCCCCCAAATTTACCCGCTCTCATTTTAATCCCTCTATTTTATTCACTATATCAATCCGTGTTGTTGAACAGTTGAGTGTGACCTTAATTATATTATAATCACGTAACAGCTTTGAGGAGATGACAATTGATTTAATTAATTGCTGATCTTAATTTCTTTTATTTATCAAAGTAATCTACTATATGTATTTCATCGCACGTGACTTGAACATCCACGATTTGTTTACAGTATGACATTAGGAAAGTGTTAAAACGAACAATTATTCAGGGTAACATTTTGCTTTCAATTACCTTGGTGTGATTAACATTTGTTTAATAAGATCTTTCTTCAATATGTACATATTAAAATATCCAATTGACATGTTCTTGCATACATGCTCACTATATATAAGCAATTGCTCCGACTTTTCCATTTCCTCATGAAAAGTCCATTTGAATTATAGACGTTAAGTTTTGCTCCAGAAGCCTGGTAATAAAATGGGTAAAGCAATGGCCAACTGCAAAATTATGTAAACCCAGTGATTGTCGTCAGGCTAACTTAGGCAACGTGTCCTAAAGTACATTCATCATCTTGATTTTAGTTATTTCGCATTTTACCTGTGTTTATTCTGTATTCTGTATGCATTCTCTCTTTATTTGAACTGCATTACAAGATTGTTTTGCGGTAAGGTCAGCACAGCACTGAAGTAAGACCAACTTCATAATGTAAGAAACCGTTTATATTCTATATGGTAATACATTGAACACTGCAGAAACTTTAAATTCTAAACTATTTGAACTACATATTTCCATAAGAGTAAGTTCTTCAGGATCAAGGATTTGTATCCTTTATATTGAGAATAATAGAGAAAACAAGTAGTTTGTTACGTAATGTAGTGGTTTGGGTAATGCAGAGTGTTACCGAATGAAAGTTAAGCTATAAAGAGATCTCTCATATATACTACATTAAAACATGATTTGGCTAAGTACGTCAGACTCCATTTAACACTTAATTATAGCTCAGTTTTCTAGAAGCTGTGACATTTATGGTGTTATGAATATCATTATCTTGTTAATGTTTATCCATAATTATAGATTGCAGTTATCATTGATAAGAAAGATATTAGAAAGCAAACTTTTGATCATAAGTATAGATTCTATTTTAAGAGAATGAGCTATATATATACCCAGTTTATATATTGAACCAGTTTATAGCTTGGAATGATTGAGTAATGCGACATAGGTCAGGTGACAAGGTATTGCGAGATATATAACATAAATCAATCGACGATATACTGCGACATAGTGTCGTGGAGATCTATGCAACGTGAGTAGTGAACAATTAAGTATTTTCCTAATATTGTTAAGTATAAATATGAAGAAGGAGAAGAAATCTTTAAGTTAAATGATTTCATGTTTCATGTAATATTTTGATAGCGCCGTTTTGTATTCCAATTTTAATTGTTGTTACATGTGCTATTATACACATTCCGACTGTGCTCATCCCCAATCAAGCAGGGCATATTCTGCATGACACGTTATATATATATATATATATATATATATATATATATATATATATATATATATATATATATATATATATATATATATATATATATATATATATATATATATATATATATATATATATATATATATATATATATTTTTTTTTTTTTTTTTTTTAAATTCTTCACAATTTCTATGCTACTAGATCTAATCACGACTGGCTTGTTGCACCGTAACCCTACAACAAATTGTGTTACAATAAACGTGCAGTGTCTCCGTCCCTCAGGCATCTATTTGGATCTAGGATATCATATCTCCTTTTTAAGTTCCTGTCCTGGATTAGTGACGTGGTCGGGGGAAGTGAATGCAGCAGTTTTCATGCAAAATTCTATCACTTCAAGCAAATGGACATCACTTTGATTTAAAAACATTGCTTTTCTTTGCTCTATTGGCATGCTACTCAATTTAGACATGGATCTAATAATTTCTGGAATAATTAAAGTAATATAAAATATTAATTAGCAGCCTTAACACATTTCTGCATAGCTATATTAATTGATTATTTCCACTATTCATTATTTTTCATTTCTCGATTTTATTATCCCCAGCCGATCTTTGTAGCTTTCTTCAACTGTCATCACATTAGTCTTCAAATTTATAAGTATTCTCTATTTTACCGGATATCTCTTAAAATTATAAAGTTTTTTTTTCAAGATTATACTTAATAGTTTTTGTATATCGTTTCGGAGAGTAATTTGAATTGATTCATAATATTTAGTACAAATATAAAAGAAATAAAAATATATTTGGTTCACACTGGTACAAACCTTTCCTGTTTAGTTAATATGATCGAATCATTGATATTCTCCCAAACACAGATTAAGGAATGTTAGCTCTTGTTGGCTCATCTTGAGTTTGAATATTATAAATTGTCTATCAAGTATGAAAGTCGTAGTAATTTTGCTTAATATAACATTGTAATTAGTCGTATAAAAGATGTGTTATTTCCTTTTGTTGTAAACATCTATATTCTTCTTCTATTCAGAAATATTGTCTTAGGGTGACTCTTAGTGTCAGTAAAGTAATATTTTCTTCCGATTTATTTATTGATGTGTGACTCAGTCTGACCAAACATTTTTAGTGTTCTTTATTGATTTGCGTTAGACAGTGTGCACTTGTCATGTACATTACTAAATAATGATGCCCTTTCAAGCGCAATTTGTCTTTGTCCAGGCGTAACTATTTATTTTGAAGTACTGTATATGTTGTCATCTTATAACTCTTTATTATTCGATTTATTCAGGTCTTTGCCTGTATAGTTTTAAATGCTGTAACTGTTGTTGCCTTGGACGTCATAGTTGTAGGACCCTGCTTCTCTGTTATAGTTTGCGTCCTTATTGCATATATTCATTGATCACTCTTCCTCGTTGGACTACCTCAGTGCAAAAATCATAACCTTTTAATTATTTGTCTTTCGACTTCCTCGGCAATCTTTCATTCCAATACTTTGTTTAAGTTTATTTATTTTCGTTTGATATGTTCCTTTTTCATTTTACTACATTGTCGTTTTGTAGGCGCTGGATTTTCTCCTGCTTTTATTATCTTCGCTGTTGTTCCCATCTTCTCAATCAAAAACCATAAATATTTCAACTGTTCCATCCATTAGAGAACTATCTTCTGATTTATGTGACGAAAAGGTCTTCAGTATAAATATTGTGTAAATCATGACACCTTTAATATTATTATCTATAGCAAAACAATTGGAGATTAAGACAGTTGTTCCAAGAGGGGTTCATCGTCGTCTCTGCTGTAGGGATTTATCTTTTCGACTGATATATATATATATATATATATATATATATATATATATATATATATATATATATATATATATATATATATATATATATATATATATATATATATATATATATCTCAGTGGGATGTGGTGACTATTTATAACATTTATTGATATTTAATAACCTCCAGTTGCTCATATTGATAAGAGTACGTATTAGTGAAAATCAGTTTTACTTACGTAATAGTTAGCGTCTATTGGTGATATTAATGATTTGGATTTTTAATCTAAATAGGGAGCAGACTAAACAGTACCATTCATGTTATTACTCGAAAAAGGATATGTGTAAGACCACAATGTTAACGAACTGAATGAAACTACACTCTAAAAGAAGCCATTACATTACTATCATTGAACGTAGCTTCAATATCAGTAGAAAAACACGAAGAAACACAAAACAGGCACCGATAAACAAGCAGCAAATTCAATATTTGATCAGATATGTCCATCAAAGGCAACCATTGAGGACTCTTTGCATTTTTTTGTAAAATGAACTCGCAATGTAGATATAAAAGTTAGACACCTTGTAAAGCTAGAAGCAATAGTATAATAGTGGAACTTACTAATTATTTTGCAAGGATAAATGACATATATTCAGTTTTCATCGAAATTCGATTCTTTCGATGATGATTAAAAAAAATAAATGAGAGATTGCAGGAGAAAATATATCCAACAAATCGAGGAAGATATGAAAGAAAAGCGAACATAAAACTTGAAAAGGAAAACAAATTATTATGCTGGTAACTCTCCAGATCGAATGTTCTGTTGGATATTGATATCGGTATCGTCGTGTTTTATCCCGTATATACCCTTATTTATTTTGCACTTTATAAAGCTTCAAAAAAAAAGTAATAACTAAATTTCAAAGCAAATAGTACAAGAACGAAACTGTAAAATAAAACATAATTACACTGTTTCACAGCATATCGTTATTAGCAGGCTTAATCACTCGTTATTTTTATATTGCTTTATCGGATCAATGGACATAGTATTTGTCAGTTTGGTTTTGAACGAAATATTTCCCTGGACATCTACATCCGTTCGTTTTGAAGCCCTTGATTTATATAGCCTTTCTCACAAAGTTGAATGCTTTATGAAAAGCCCGTAACGTGCAGTAATATTGTCTGCATCTACGGAAATATTTTTTGTAATATTTTGATCGAGTAGAACTACTCTCTGTGTTCATTTTACTTTTATTTCTTTAAATTGATGCAGACTATTATCCACAGTGTAAAATAAATAATTTTAAAGAGATTACAAATTTTGTGTATTTCTATAAAAAAAAAAATGTTGTTTTTTTGTTGTTGTTGTTTACTGTTTATTTTAAGAGTGTTTAATCATTTGCTCTAAACAACAACAAAAAACAGCATATTTTTCTTCTAATAGTGTCATCCGTTAAAATAGATAACATAGCAAAATATGATAAAAACGGTAAAACTAAATAAATAGTTGAATAAAAAATAAATAAAAAGACGATTTGAGAAACATGAGCACAAGTAATATATTGTAGCTGAAGCATATTTTCTGTCTCAACACCTTTCTATCAAGTAAAGTTCGTGTCGCTACACCTTTGTAGCAAAGATACTTCGTATCGCGACACGTCTGTCAGAAGACGGATTTATTTTTGTTCTTATAAGGTCACATGATTGATGCTTAGTTTAGGTCTAGACCTAGATAGGTAACTCTGAATTACGGGGTCAAGTTCAGCCATATAGTTAAGTTAGTTATCGTTTATCTGGAATGTATTAAGCCGTATGTACAGTATGCGAGTGTTGTAGCATGTTCTAAATTATAGCATTATGGATGTAAAGCAATTCAACATATAACACTACGCAGTAGCAGATCAGAAACAAATCATGTGTCTCGCCCCATAAAACCTAGCAAACAAATTGATCTAGGCAAAATCAAACTTAAGTGTTTTCATATACGAGACACAATAAAAAAAAAAGCTGATGTCAAGAGCTCAAACAGATTCATTATATGGAGTGATAGGCACTCATGTTAAGATGTTGATATTGTATCCGGTTGGACAAAGTTGATACAAGCCCTGAAAAAATATTTTTAATCCAAATTAAATCTAGCTTGGAATGTATATTTGTATTCGACGATCTCAGATGGGTGCATAACAAGTGAGATCCACGTTTAGTAATGAAGCTATTTCACCTAGTCAGAAATGGATATATCTTATATGGAAGTGTCCGACCAGGCTCGTTGCTGCTTATGACAACAAAATAAGTAAAGCTTTTCATATCAAATATTTTAATTATTTCTTATTATTTCAGTAAATTTTGATATGAGAAAAATTACTCTATGATTTCATGACCAGTGTTTACATAGAATATACACAACCACCTTTTGTTTCTCGGTACGCGACGAGTGGAATGCTTTCGTCATTTTATAATTACGTAAGACGAAATATGCTGTAGCTACATGCCTGCGTTTATTGCCCATCAGTCAACTTTATCGTGTTACCATTACGGTTGCTGTAATTGGCTGAACCTTTCCACTCTGGAAGACATAGATCTGATTTGATTTTGATCAGATGTGTATTGTAAACGGATATCATCAAGCTGTTGAACATTTTTATCATGGCTGTAAGCTATATACATCTTGATCAAACGTTTGATATAGGCACGTATAGTCAAGATCTCATCAAGATGTTCAACATTTTTTATAATGGCAGAAAGCTATAAACAGCTTTATCAAACGTTTGATATAGGCACGTATAGTCAAGTTATCACGTGAATGTATTAATGGGCACGAACGTGTAAAATATTTCAAATTAACAGGTTATACAATTTGGGAGATAGTATACTTAGACTTAAGTACTTAACAAGCCTGCTTATTTAAATGGTCAACTGTTATGTAAACAGTTGAATAATATTAGGCCCACTCGGGTCTCTTATTACCATTATAAAGGCAAGTTTTTTTGATTCACCTAAACAAGCTTGGAATATATGACCAAGGCCCGTATCTAGTAATGAGTTGATTTTGCAGTCTTGCAGTACAAGGTTACATGATCAGGATCCCACTAGAGTTCAGATATTAGCAAGACCCATACATATTAATGAGTTCAGTAATTATCCAGAACCACGGATATTAATGACTTAAATAATTAGCAAGACCCACATATACTAATTAGTTAAATAATAACACGACCCACACATGCTAATGAGTTCAGTAATTGGCAAGACCCACATATATTAATTAGTTCAATAATTAGCAAGTCCCACATATATTATTGAGTCCAATAATAAGCAAGACCCACATATATGAATTAATTCAAGAATTAGCGAGACACACACATATTAATGGGTTCAGTAATTAGCAAGACACATATATTAATGATTTGATTTGGCAACACACTGTGTCAACTTTATGCCATTCTATATATTGTATTTATGGTCAGATTTTGAATAATTTAAATCAGTGATATTATACTTGGATACAAGTATGATCAGGGTCTGTCCTTTGGTGGTTATTTCTGATCAGATTTCTCCCAGATTTCGTAAATAGGTTTAGTCATTAGTATATCCAATGAGCTTTACTATGACCAGAACCTGTTCATATTTGAAGAGTTCTTTATAGCTAGAACTAGTTCTCAATTCAGATACTGTTTAACAATTGTTGTGTCACATATCTTTCTTCTGTCACTAAACAATGAAAAAGATTTAATCCTTGAAGATGAATATTGAGGATTACAGGGTACAAGGGACAGATATCATGCACAAATGTAAGGTTCCATGCACCTGCCCATATAAAAATTTATTAAAAATATAAATGAGTGAGGTCAAAAAGGTTCATATTTTTTGATCGGTAAAATAACGCAAAACATAACAATATAATTAACATCATCTGCCAAGTTAATGAAATTTCATAGAAAAAAGTTGATGCTCCCAACCCCCGAGTGTATAGATAGATTTGTCATGTTAGAAGGCCAATTTTGAAATACCATGATTTTCACACTGCGAACACAATCCGTTTCCATGGGTAATAATTTTGAAAAAATATTGTATGCTTAATAACTTGATGCAATTACAAATAGTTTTCATCGAGGCAGTTTTTGCCTTGAACCAACGTGTCTACTGCTACAGGTGGCTAGCTCTGCATCCTAGGCGACTGTTGGTATTTCACAAGGTACATTATGTGCAGTGACTGCATGAGGTGTACGTGTCTCACATCAATTTCAAGAACAAGACAAGCTGGAAAGATTAAATTCACTAATATATCCATATTTTAATTATAACAAAATGATAGCTAACAGGTCACACCAAAGCCTTAAGTTTCCCTTGTAAAAATTTCAAACCAGATAAAATATGGAACGCAACATAAATACATTTCAATATAGTATGGTATAAAATATATAAATATTATAGACCACAGTGATTTAAAAAATTATTTGAATTTATATATTAAAACATTGTATAAAATATAGCTTATGCCACTATAATAAGAGTAGAAATGAGGCTATAAACTAAGTTTGTAAAACCAGTAAATTGTTTAAAACCATGATACATTATTAGAATGATGCATGGTTAGTGGACAGGTATATAACACGTGATGATATTGAGCAGACAGTAAGTGATGATTTTAAACAGATGGCAAGTTTTGACTTTTAAAATATATTAAGTCATGTTTTTAAACTGATCGTTCAAAATGATTTTAAAAGACAGTACCTGATGTCTTTAAACGCAATATAAGTGATAATTTGCAATATATAGTAAGTGCTGTTTTTAAACAGAGAGTAGTGATGAATATAAACAGTAATTGATGCTTTTAAGCATAATATAAGTAATGTTGTTAAACATATAGTAAGCGATGAAGTTAAACAAATAATAAGTGATGATTTTACAGAAAGAGTAAATGATGATTTTAAACAGACGGTAAGTGATGATTTTAAACAGACAATACTTGATGATGTTAAACATATAGAAAATTATAATTTGAAATAGAAAGTAAGCGATGCTTTTAAACAGACAGTAAGTGATGATTTTAATCAGACGGTAAGTGATGATTTTAAAAAGGTAATATTCAATGAATTTTAATAGACAGTAATCGATGATTTTAACCAGAAAATATGCGAGGATTTTAAACGGAAAATAAGTAATTATTTTAAATAGACTGTAGGCAATGATTTTAAACAGGTAGAATATAATAATTATAAACAGATAGGAAGTGATAATTTTCAACAGGCAGTAAGTAGTTATTTCAAATAGATAGTAAATGATGATTGTAAGCACATCGAGTGAAGATACTGAACATAGAAAATGATGATTCTAAAACTAGTAAGCGATGATTTTAAAGAGACAGCAAGTGATGCTTTTAGACAGGCTGATAATTTTAGACATACAGCATATGATTTTAAACGGAGAGCAAGTCCTGATTTGTAAACAGTAAGTAATGATTTAAAAGAGATAATAAGTGATGATTTTAAATAGAGTAAATACATATTTTAAACAGACAGCAAGGGATGATTATAAACTTAGAAGTACCTTTGATGGAAGAGAGGTAACTCAATGGTTAGTATCCATGACTCCTATATAAGCACTGAATATCATGCTGGACTCCAATGGAGGCACTGATTAGCATGCTGGACTCATATAGATTATTACAGTATTTAATTTACATACCAGGTTGGATGAGCTCCCATGATGTGTCTATAGGAAATATACTTCTCTGTCATTGCCTAACAAACATAAACACGTTAAAGAAGGCTTACACAATATGAATCAATACATTCAATGCGTTGCTTACCAATTATGTGAACTTTAGATTATATTTTTATCTTTTAGTAAAATAGGGTACATCACATTGCATTTTCTTCTGATACACTTCCAAATGTATTTATCAAGAGCAAAGCAAGCTATGAGCTTAAATAGGAAAATATATTGCAAATTGTAATTTCAATTACTGAGAAAGCCATCCGACACTTTAGATTACAAATGAAATCTTATATTGACACCTAATTTGTAAAGATATTAGATGACAGGTGGTTAGTTAATTAATTATCATTGGTAAATTTGCGCTAACATGTAGAGGAATATGTAAACCTGATATGATATGGTTCTGAGGTAGGTTAGAAAGGTTGTGTTTCTTATAATGCTACAGAATGGTGTTTATTGAAATGTTTAACCGTTAAATTATGTAAACCCAGCGAATGATATTTGATTCACTTCGGCCTCTTGTCTTTTGTTACTTCAGGACCTATGAAGTCCTGACCTTTTACATTCACCATTTTGATTTTGCTTATCTTGCATTTTATTTGCATTTATTATATACTCTACTTGCATGCAATATTTATTTTGAAATACATCCTCGCTTTTGTTTTAATGGGCACATTGATGTAAGATTCCACTGATGTCATGTTTTGATATCATTTATATTATATTTTATTTGATAGTAAGAAGTTCCGGGCAGATGCAATACATTTAAAAACTGCTGAACTAATTATACCCACAGACTTACATTTGTCAGAGCTTCGAGTACATTTTCATTATTTATGAAGGTAATACATTTTTCAGAGCTACGTGAACCTTGTCATTATTTATGAGGGTAATACAGTTTTGGAGAGCTTCATGTACCTTGCCATTTTTCATGAAGGTAATACATGTTTCAGAGCTTTGTGTACATTGTCATTATTGATGAAGGTAATACATTGTTCCGAGCTTCATGTACCTTATAATTATTTATGATGGTAATACATTTTTCAGAGCTTTATGTAACTTGTCATTAGTTATGAAGGTAACACATTTTTCAGAGCTTAATGTTTATTGTCATTATGTATGACAGCAATGGCGTGCTAAGAAAGTATTTGGATATCCAGAAAGGGGATTGGGTCATCTGGACAGGTGAAATACTAGTACAAGTTTTCAATAGTTATTTCCAATTTACTTGTGACAGCACTGTACTGTTTAAAGAGTTACTTGCAATTACAATATATCTTTTACTGTGTTTTAATTTTAAATTGATTTGTGGGGTTGTAAAACGAAGGATCCGCCCCGGATGCAAACTACTTTAGGGATGCCACTTTATGAAGGTAATACATTTTCAGAGTTTCGTGTACATTATCATTAGTTATGAAGATAATACATTTCTAGAGCTTCATGTACACTATTAAGAGCTTCATATACATTGCCTTCTTTTTAAAACGTTATATATAATCAAACACTGGAGACAAGCTATTCATGGGTATTTCTTAAAAACGAAACAAAGGCATTTTTAAATGTTGTCTGATTAAATTTTAGTGAGGTACGGCCCCATTTGACTTAGAACTTTTATATAAATATTTGCATAATAATGATTAAAAATATGAATAGTCTTCCCCTTAAAAACACCTTGGTCAGCTTGGATTTTAATTGTTGTCAAAATGAATCGTAGTGTGTTATGGTTGCAATTGAGGTATATTGTTTTACCTCAGTTCCATCACATTGTTATGACATAAATGTCATATGGACAAATTACTAGTCCTGTACAATTTTAATTATATGTTATTTTTAGCCATGTACCACTAAGTGAATTACAGAAAGCATATACACCGATGTTCAAGTCCCGTATGGTGTTGATTATATGATTTGTTTTGCCATGTCACGCATTGCAAGTCCTGCACAGTTTTGATTCAGTGATGTATTTTGCCATGTAACATTAAGCAAAGTATAGTCAGCGTACACCCTGATGGTCTACTCCTACACAGTGTTGATTCAAGCATAGAGGATATACACTGATGTTAAAGCACAAAAGTGTGTTGGCGGTTCAGAACCAGTCTTGACGTATATTCCTAATATAAAGAAATGATATACTTATTAATTTTGGATCTGGTACCATGCCAGTAATGATTGACTTTATAAAGTTGGAAGTGAGTATATACTGGTAATGACGTATCTTATATAGTTAGATCTGGGTCCATGTCACTAATGTCGTCCATTGTAAAGTTGGATCTAGGTCTATTTTGTTGGCTTAAAATATGAGGGTACAAAAATAAGAAAAGATAATGGGACTAGTGCAGGATAGTTCACAATCTAAATCTAAACATATATACAAAATAAAATCTGGAATACTAAGTAGGATTTACATTTGGGGGACAATACACAGTAAACATGAGTTCATGAACCCTCTTAGATATGACCTGCTATAATACGTCTGTGAAACCTTTATTTGTGTCGCGGAAATTGTTTTGTGTTTTTGTTTGTTTAAACACTTACACAGGTTACTGGGAGGTTATGTAGAGTTCATGAGAAATCAGTGGTAATCATTCAGTCATACGTTTCAGACGTGAACAGGCCATTTTGCATATCTTCTTTTAACACGCACACACACACACACACACACACACACACATATATATATATATATATATATATATATATATATATATATATATATATATATATATATATATATATATATATATATATATATATATATATATATATATATATATATATATATATATATATTGGGAATGAATTGTTTTAATGATGATCGGTTCAACGTTCCTTTAACATTCCGTAGGTTTTCAATTTATGGCTAAATTAACACATTTTTATTACCCACCTCCCCTTTGAATCGGTAACATATCCAAAGTCTTCAAGTGATGTTGCCAATCTTCTAAAATTCTGTCCCTTTCTATTCTAGGTCTAGTCTGGGTCTAGTTTCATTAACCATTTTGTGTTTATCGTCTATCTCAAATATGGATTCAGATAATCCGTATGGTCAAAAGCAAACTTTTATTTAATCAGAGTCTTCCATTCTTGACTTATGGTTGAATTTATCTTGTATATTTATACCATAACCAGGTTAATAAGTAACCTTTGTACATTTTCAACTGCCGTTAGTTCGATGAAGGAATACCCATTTCCATTGCAAAACAGTGATTTTGTAATTGTTTTCCATACAAATTGTTTAAAACCGCATTATCGGATATCTGTTTGGTGGTATATAACATATTAACACATAATATATCTTAATCCGAAAGAATAAAAACACATTCGCCCATAAAAAAGGATCTGGATGAAATACGCCAATAACACATTCTGATTATATTGTTGTTTAACCCGATCGCAGAAGTAGACAGTTACGAAGGTGTCTACTTATATTATTTATAATTGTAATTAGCAACGTACTATACGGCCCCGCACTTTTATCTTCAAGAGTTCTCGAGCAATATTTAAGACTGGCAAAGTATAGAAAATGATTTCACGAGAGTAAGGAATTGTGTTTTGGTAAACTGTAACGAGTATGTATGATCCATATTTTTCCGTTGTGTTTTCTGGATAGAAAGTCAAATGCACATAAGCACATATATCATATATATCGGTCTGAACCTCTGGATAGATTCGTGCACCAGGTCGTATGACCTCGTTTTTTATACGCATGAATGTGATCGCATAATGTCTGTTGCTAAAAGATGAAATACGAAATAGTCTTCAAAAAATCAAGGAAAAGCTCATTAGTTTGTAATGTCCTGATCACTATATTGCATTATTATGTAGCTTACGTTTTGTAATACACTTATGTATGAAGATTTGTTTACTTGAATGTAATTTACGGATACGAACTGAACTGTGCTTGCAATTTCCAACACGATTATATTAAGATTGACGTAACTTTTTTTGAAGCAGAAAGTTCAACGTGTCAAGATGGGATTATCGTTCGAATTAGGGATGTGGCCTTTGGCATTTCAGACGGTTCTTGATTACTAAGACAAATCGCAGCAAATATAAATGAGGGTTTTCAATACCTCTCGTCAGTAGCCCCGAATAAAGATCGAAGATACCTTGTCAAGATGAATGCCCCAGTCGTGTATTTGCTGCTGGTAATTCCCCTTGCGATGGTCTATCTCAGAGGTATGTATTATCTTTTTTTGTTGGGGGGCACATTCTATTTTATATATAGTTTAAACGTATTTTACTTTCATGTTTATTATTCGAGATATGATAGACAAGTTTATATTCTATTTCCTTCTTTGTCTACGTTTGCTTTGTAACTTATCATATAAATCTTTAGTTAAATTTATTGTTCATAGCGATAATGTGAATGATGCTGGGTTCGATTAGAAAGATTTAATTTAGGATATTAAGAGACTTTTACCTCTGAAACAGGTCTTTAGGATCTGTAACAATAAGCTTAACATTCGGCAAAGATGATTGTAAACAACAACAAAAGGCACATCACTACATTTTATAGCTTACTCACTCGGGAGGGATGAGAGGATTCATTCACTCTGTCAATATGCATGTGCCCTGAGCATATTGTAACTCCGTTCAAATGGCCAATATCTGTAAGGCAAGTGTCCTTTGAATGAAAATCAATACATCTCGCGGTATATCATTGATACAGTGCACATGATATAGATATACCGCGATACACACACACACACACACATATATATATATATATATATATATATATATATATATATATATATATATATATATATATATATATATATATATATATATATATATATATATATATATATATACATATATATATATATCCTCCAATTTGACAGCAACTTCTTGTGATCTTTGTAACCCCAGTTCAAGAATTCAAATCGTTTTGCTACTGAAATTCCTTTTTATGACAACGTTTGAGCATTCATAATATTTTCTAGGCATCGACGGGGCCTACGGCTTCGAGCGGATACGGTCATCCAGTTCATATAGAGAAGAAGAAGGCCTGCAACCATTACATGATCAATTCGACAATATGGACATAAACAACGACGAGTATTTGGACATGGAAGAGTTCAGGTTGGTGAACATCTAAATACACCATTAACACACACAAAACATTAATCTAGCGTATACCTTCGATGTTAGGACTAATTCCTTTCTTTTACTTGTCATAGAAGCAGGACATTATATAATGTCCCCTTGACTGAAAACGGATATGTGAGTCTTGGCATTAAGAGAATCGGCATTTGTTTCAAATGTTATATTTTGCGATTGCGTAATCATCAACGCTTCGGTTAATAGCTTTGACTGCTATTACTGCTAATCACATGCTACCCTGTACATTACGTTCGCATTTGTATATTTTGGGATTAGTAAATTTTCTAATTTTGTCACAGCCATCTATGTTTCTATAGTATTTAGATTTGACGTGGCCTAGATATTACTTTATAAAGCTGTTCGCATTACTACAGCAAACCTACACACACAACTACATTATATTTTTTAGACTTGCTGATGTTTTAGTACATGATAAAGTAGATGGTTACCTTAGCTGTCGTATTTAGTACCTTTTAACAAAATTAAATGTAGCCTTACTCTAGCTTGTAGACTTACACATGAATTATGTTATATATGATTCATATTTTCCGTTTATGGATATTAAGGTTTCTAATTTGTTAATGTAAACATTATTGTATAATTCAACGTCAATAATTTCCGCTAGCAATATATTTGTATTTAAAGACATAGATAGATAGATAGATAGATAGATAGATAGATAGATAGATAGATAGATAGATAGATAGATAGATAGATAGATAGATAGAGGGATATAAAGAGATAGATAATTAAAATTATACACCAAATGTGCTAACCCTAAATTATACAGGAGAATGCTTGATAATACTAGTCGTAATTGAAACTTAATAGAAATAAAAATATCATGCAGGATATATATTGTTTTAATTTTAAAATTCGTATGTTATATATACATGCCTCATCCGCCTCGATGTGTACCTAGTGTCAACATAATTCATACTGGATTACGGCATGAACATATTGTTTCTAGTCAAAACCTAATCAAAACCTCAGCAGTAATTTGTATTCCTCAGCCCGACCAAACGTTCGTTACATCTGTAATCTTTTGTTTTAAAGTGCTACTTTGCCGGAAGATTTTTCAAGTTCACCAGAAGAAATGTTTATGGCTTTGGACACTAATGGAGATGAAAGTATAAGTTTTCAAGGTATATATATTAATAACAACATGTTTCTGAAACACGTCTTATGCTACAACTACTATTACGTTTCGTTTTGGTGAACGGCAGTGTTTTATGCTAACAAAGTTAACATGACGCACTAGTCCGTTTCAGCTTTCACCAAACAGATCAAATTAATCAAATCAAGGATGTGGATATGCTAGACTGGATTAAAAGATGCCTCCATACAAATTGGCAAGACCTTTGACGCTAAAGGTAAATTATTCCCTCATTGACTCTGCTTATTGGTGTATCGAGCTGATTTGTATGATAATTAATATATTTTGATATGGTTTTTAAATTAAATCTAGAGTCTTTATGTTTAGCAAGTTCCAATATAAAGTTAAATGAATCATCCACCATCGCATACTCGTAATAAATGAATATAAAAATATTTGATTGGTAGTTGTCCTTCGGCGGTTTCTGATAGTTGTCAAAGAACAATGAAAAACTTTTTTGATATTATGTTGACAGGAAAGTTTGTCTCCTTATGAGCCTTTAATCCATTTGATGTTTCATGCACCATTGCTAAATAATAAGATAAAAGTAACTTTTGTTGGGTTAGACTAGCGTGTTTCATACTTCTTGTTGGTTTCATTACTTACGATACTTTTATGTATTTATAGAAACATCAGCTGACTACTATACAAGTGGAATTAATTTGTGTTTCAACCTTTGCAATCCTGTATGTTATAGTTTTGTGTATGAGTGTAACTTGCAAGTGTCCTTCTGAAAACATCATACTACATATATGGCTTGTACCCATGGTTGTATACGAATCTTTTAGACCGCAATTTATATTATATTTTGCGCTGTGAAATGACGTTAAGTGATGTACAGTGAAATAAACAAGCAGTAAGGTTTCTAAGTAGAGTGAAGGTATGACTTTATTGATATCTCCATAATGCACGTGAATATGATTGAATTTTTTTGTGTGTTTTATTCAGAGGTACGCAATGCTTTTGAAAGGTTACAAAATGAAGCCTCATAGGAATTTATAGGAGAGGAAAACTCAGAGGACAACGAGTAAGTGTACACAAAATATAAATGTCGTATATAAATTATAATTTTTGTCATCCCTGTACCTCTCAGACTTTTTTAAAGGCGTAAAGTAAAGCATCTTTACCGACTATCTATGAAATAATTTGGATCAAGGAATTGGGAAGCAAAACATATTTGCCTAATCCGATATACTCAGGTTAATCAAAAATAAACAACTGGCTAGCTGTTTGTAGTACTATGCGATAATATTGTGAGCTCTGAAATATTCATGCTTAAAGAACATATAATTGTTAATATATTTCCGATACCTGAATTGATTTTAATATTTATACTAATTTAATAACATTGAAATAAACGTTGTGTAATCTGTCATATAACTTACAGGGGAGTATATAATGATATGTTATCAATAAGTTACACTTAAGTTGATTCCGATGGATCACAATGTAAAATAAAGGCATTTTAATTAACTACTACGAATATATAGTATACACTCTAAATGTGTTAATAGCTGTATAGCGAAATGTGTTTGATACTAACGACAAATATTATGTAACCTGGTGAATCATACAAAATTTTCCGAATTCAAATCTCGATTTGTTCCTCAACAAAAATATAAAAAATAATAAAGGATACATTAATTTTTGCTCTGGTTCAATTGATTAGTAGCACTCTTTGCAACATAAATATGATATCTGCGGTAGCATGCTTTGCCGTTGACTAATTACATCCCAACCTATTAGTGAATCCGTTTCTTTAAACTTTGCAGATTCTGTCAAATTAGTTTAATCTAACAGAGAGAGAGAGAGAGAGAGAGAGAGAGAGAGAGAGAGAGAGAGAGAGAGCGAGGGAGGGAGGGAGGGAGGGAGAGAGAGAGAGAGAGAGAGAGATAGATTCAAATTTGACAAAATTGTTTACGGTACAACTGTGAACATTTTTCATAACACGCTTTTTGTATTCCTGAACGGAAGTACCCACAGTCGACAATAACATAAATTTATATTTTTTCCAGGTTTTATCCAAGATCCATGCGTCATAATAGCCAGACAATAATCCTGATTTACAATGCACATTAGTAATTTATTTCCCACCATGACATTAAAATCGGATGAAGTTAAGAAGAACAAGAGTTTGTAATGGATTATTTTGGATCATCGTTCCATTATGTATTGTCAAATGTATGTAACAGATTCCGTAATTATATCGATTCATGAATGTTTAGCTGAGTTTTCTTACTAATTTTTTTTATTGCATCAACTTTAGCAACCTTACTTTGACACTGTTGAATCACGATCAGGTAAATCAGTAGCAGGAAATGAATTATTACAGTATCCTTGATTAATTAATACAATTATCCTCATGTAAAATGTTGAATAAAATGTTGAAATAATTGCTTGTTTCGATTGCAGTATTTCTATTACAACATAACAATTAAAATTATTGATCTTATCATAAAATGGTCGTTGAGTCTACTACAATACCTCGAATCCAAATGTTTTCTCTAATAGACTGATAACCTATACCCTAGTCATTGATTCGTAAGATAGCATATGGGCACGATGCTTTACTATATATATATATATATATATATATATATATATATATATATATATATATATATATATATATATATATATATATATATATATATATATATATATATATATATATGTGTGTGTGTGTGTGTGTGTGTGTGTGTAGGTGTGTGTTTTTGTGTGAATATTCAATTAAACGATGTTTATACAGCTTTTAAACAGAAAATGGTGTCTTCTATGTGATATATCACTTGAAGCAGGATGTACTTTCGTTGGAATAACGGTTTTTTGCGTACGGAAGTCATATTGATAACATTTTAATATAAATTGCCATTAAAGTATTCTCTTTCTCTGATCTTTTTATACATGTTGTATTTCGAAAATAATATAACAATTTTAAGAAACCAAGTTTGTTCGTCATACGAGTCTAATAAACATCGTGTAGGGACTTAACTGATCCCCATTTACAATCATTGAGATATTTATAAATAAATACATTTTTCCTTTATGATATTTTATATTTACTGAAATTCTACAACTATAGTTGATAATATAAACAGTTTTACCAATCAAAATTACATCTATTTAGATTATTCATGTTTATACGATAATTTATAGTAGAGTGAAAGGAGGACATCGCACACATCCACACACATCCACACACATACCACACACATATGCACACACAAACACAGACACACACAATATGCACGAACCTGATAGTTTATTGCCATTTAAATGAAATAAGAACAGAAATGCATGAAGAAACCTTAATAATAGCAAAAGACAATAATATAACGAGTCAAGGTGATTAAAAGCAAACAATGGAAAAAATGATTCATTCAAGTTCCACACCAATAATAATAGATGATATAGTTCACCCAAATAGTGATGTGTGATATGTTTCACTAAATTAATGACATATTATGGGTTTCAATCGACTAGTAATACATGTTGCATTTCACTCAACTAGTGAAATATGACGAGTTTTCACTCAAATAGTGAAATATAATATAAAAAATTGGGACAAATATCTTGCGGAGTCAAACACGAATCCGAAACGTCTTCTCATCCCAAAGCTTCTTTCGAATTTTTGAGAAGTCAGCACGAAAGGACTGCACCTCCTAGTCTGCCTAATGACCCCTTCACTGCAGATGCATTGGTCTAGAAGCCTTGTTTCTTCACCAAGTGATGCCCTTTATCTTCATTCGGGACGACGTCAGCGCCGACAGCAGCACACTTGGTATAACACAATCCATATTAACACTACGGCTAAACAACACCTGCAAGACGATGCATATACGGTGATACTGCATAACTATCACTTCACTCCTTCAGCACTACACTCACCATTCACCATTCACCAGTCACCGACCATCAATCAATCAATCACCATTCAGTCAGCTGAAAATATAATATCCGAATCCGTGTATTACAAATGACAGGATCGTGCATAACAGCACGTAATGACGTTATGTACTGTATCATTAAACTGATTTTTTAAATACTTATTCTATTATCGGGACTACTGTGCAAGGTTATAATCAGGTTCAGAAGTGAACCCGTGTACATAACGTAACACCTTCTCTTCCTTAATGAATACAACATTATTGCGAATATAACCGGTATGTTAAGATACCCGCAGGTAAACTAGGAAACAGACTATACCATATCATTATAAGATATAAGTCGGAATTACTTATTATACAAGATAAATGTGATAGTAAAATAATGATACCCTGTAATACAAATAGGAAATAATATTTATCTCACACACCTCTGCAGCTGGAGATTGCAAGCCATTAACTGGACTGCTGACAAGGCGTTTCGTAATGTGACGTTTAGCCCTACTATGAGGTAACGTATACACAGGCCATGAAGCCATACACTGCCTGTGCGCTCAAGATATATCGCCTTTCCCATCGTGAATACTTTGCTCATGCAGCATGGGATGAAGCGAACTCATCATTTCGAAATACTATACGATATACATAACGCCCTCTCTGGTACCGCTATGCACAAGCACGAAGCACGAGTACATAGAATTAATCCAAATAATATATAAACGATAGATATATACAATTCCGTGAAAATATCTCCTCCTTATAAAAATGTCAACACTTTTAGAAAATCACAGAATGGGAATAAAAATAAGTATGGAAACATCCAATTTCGAATAATAAAAAAAACTGATCTGCTAAATGCACCCTACTTAAAAATGATGCACCAACATTTTCCCACCCTTGAATCGCCTAGATCCGGAATCTATACGGCAGTAAAGATAACGCCAAGCCCGTTAATCTTGCTTTCGCGACATTTGCTTTGTTCAAGTATCAGAGGTGCTGATGGTTCATTTGTAGGGTAAATCCCCGCCCGAAAATGTATGTGTGTAATTTGAATATCCCCCATACTAAGGCTAAGCACCCCTTTTTAATCATGGAGTGGTTTTGCTCACGAGGGAGCAGGTTCCTACTTGCATAGGCAACGGGCAATGTTATCACCTCTTTCTTCTGTATCAAAACTTCACCTAATCCCGTATTAGACGCTTACGTCCTCAGCACAAAATATTTACTCAGTTATGGCAACTTTGAATATGGCGCACTTATCAGTTTCCCTTTTAAAGGGTTAAACGCTCTTTCCTGGCACACACCCAATGATACTTTCTTCGACTGCACTCACCTAGTCAAGTATATTAACGGGCAGGCTATAGCAGCAACACTGGGAATACATTTGATATAAAGTCAAATTAAACTTAGAAACGATCATACTCATTTGTTGGTCTCCGGTCTGGGGACATTTCTGTTTGCTACGATTTTGTCTGTGTGCGGTATCACCCGCCCCAAACCACTTACAAGATTACCCAAACATTCCAAGTTAGAATAGGCTATACTACATTAAGTCTAGCTGTGTGAGTAGCCATGCGGAGTCTATCAAGCTGTTCAATTAATCTCACATGTTCTTGCCAGGTATGCGTATAGACGAACATATGTACGAAGCTGTCAACATTTTACAAACAATTTAACAGTTTACGCAAAAGACGAACGCACGACGCACCGGTTTTGACAAAACCGAAAGTCATGATCATACATTGATATGGACCTTTGGAAGTTGAGAATGCAGATAAGACGCGGTCATTATCAGTGACTGTTACTTGCCAATATCCTTTGGTAAGATCCTATTTCGAAATGTATCTGAGCCCAATTAGTTTTGTGAATAAGCGTCCTATGTCTGGCATCGGTTCTTTGTGAAAAACTTGATTTTGCCCAATTGCCGATAGTCAAGGCATGAACGGTTCGTCCCGTCTTTATTTCCAACCTAACGTGCTCTAGTTATTATTCTCTTAGTGTCTGGTTTTTTGACAGATGTCGCATGAACGACAAAACCGTGCTACAGCAATATTGAGACCGGGCCAATATATTTCCCTTAACACCCTATCCATTGTTGTCTTCATGCAAAAAGTGGCCTGAAATACCCGACTCGTGCGCCACTTTGAGTACGTGTGACGAAAATTTCTGGGATACTTCTAGCTTCAAGAACGCTCTACCTTCAGGCTCATTATATTATATATACATGAAATCTTTACGAGGTATACATATTCTCATCTCCACTGCTCTGTAGAATGGTTGAGGAGCCACTACGACCGGTCTGCTCCTCCTGGTGTGTCTAAAGATCCGTGAAGTCTCATGTTCACTGCAGACTCGTTGGTCCAGGAGCACTGGTTCTTCACCACCTGATGACATTTATATTTTACCAGGACAACGTCACCCCCGACAGCAGCACACTGGGTATAACACAACTCAAAGTATCAGTATTGCTAAACAACACATGCAGGAGTGTGTACATTCACCAGACTCGGTCAACTGATCAATCATAAATCAGTCATTTATTAAGATTATATTATCCGAATCTATATATTACAAATGAGAAGATCATGTATAACATAAAGTAATGAGGTTATGTACCGTAAACATCAGTTGGTTATTTTATACCCATTATATTTTTCGGACTACTGTGCTACTATGTCACACTCCAGCCTTGAAATGCTGACATTATGTAACGGAAAGATAGCCAAGTTAAATCTCAGACTAGAAATGTAGACATTCTGTAACGGAATGATAACTAAGTTACAATACCAGCCTGGCAATGCTGACATTCTGTAAATGAATTATAATTAAGATCACGCAACGATAAACAATTTCTTCTACTAGTATGCAGAGTTCCATTACCATTCAATTTATGTTTAGTCCATGCTAGCGTGTTGTGTTTCGTGTCAATTTAATGCTTGTGGAGTCCGTACTAGCGTACAGATGTTTCATTTTCATTGCATGTATATGTAGTCCCTACTAGCATGCAGAGTTTCAGTTCCATTTAATGTTTGTGTAATCCATGCTAGCATGCTGAGTTTCTATTTCTATAAAATGTTCGCGGAGTCCATACCAGCGTTCAGATGTTCCAGTTTTTGATTTAATGTCTGTATAGTTCGAACTAGGTTTAGATGACCCATTTCCATTTAATGTAGATTTAGTCAGCTCTAGCGTGCACAGGTTCCAATTCCATTTAATGTATATATTGTCCATACTAATATGCAGAGGTTCTATTTCCATTTAATGTAGCTATAGCCAAAGAAACTGCAAAGTCATATATTCATGCAGAAACATTTTCATAGTTTTGAAATACATGGACTTTTGAATTGGAATAAATTTTAATTATCTTCCAAAATGGGCATTTTCATGGAGATACGTTTTCATGCTTTAGCAGTAAATGGACAATTTTATTAGATACATTTTCCTTGAGTCAAACTGAGCAACATAATGCCGTTGATAATTCAGTCTTAATTTCCTAGCTATTAGGTATCCATGAAAATTAAAATCAAAATCCTCCAGGAATATTTCGGATTGCATAATATTAAATCTAAATTGTGACTCTCAGATTAAGTTTCAGGTTTGTTCTAAAAAGGCTTTGAGTAATCAGAACCTGACCTCTACAGATACAAAGGTAAGAAAATGGAAAATGGCCTCCGCGCACGCAGTGGTGAAAATATAAATTATAATCTTCACACACAGTGGTATGAATATCGATCATGACCTCCATCACAGACAGTTGTATGAAAACGGAAGCTGACCACGACACACATATTGATGGGAATATGAAACCTGACCTCCACACACATTGGTGAGAATATCAAAACTGAACTTCACACACAGTGGTACGAATATGGAACACGATTTACACAAACAGTTGTGATAATACGGAACCTGACATTCACCCACATACTGATGATAATATGAAACCTGACTTCCACTGACATTGATGAGAATATCAAACCTGACCTTCATACACAGTGGTAAGAAAATTGAAGTTGCCCTCCACATACACGGTTGTGAGGATATGGAACAAGTTTTCCATAAACAGTTGTGATAATATGGATCATGACCTCCAAACACACACACACACACACACACACACACATGTGGAGAATGTGGAACCTGAACAGAGTGACACCGTACGTCCAAACATAGTGGTGAGAATCTGGAATGTGACCTCCACTCACACACAGCAGTGAGAATACGAACTTGACCTCCATATTGTTATGTAAAGGGGTTACTTAATGTACTTTTGTCAAATCAATCATACTAAGTAAAATAGTTTATTTAATGTTATGGTGTATAAGAAGCGTATTTACATGTAAGATAAAAATTGTAAAGTTGAAGAGAAATAAAATAATCTGTGGGTTCCTACTTCATTTATTAATGTTAATTTCTTGGTCACATTTATCTTCTTTCAAAGACCAAACACATGCAAGCTGTGTTGTGCACTGGATCTCCAACTACCCACAGGGACTTGGCCCTGATTCACAGCGTATAGACTGTTCACAGCCCTATCCTTTAGGTACACACACGTACTATGCCTTATAAAGGGAGTTATTCTGTGCAGTCAGCACTAATTCCTGTATTTGCCCCTGACCACCTCCAATCCACGTTTGGAGTCGTAATTTGAATCCACTTAGACCAAGCCAAAGAGAGATATGGTGATTAGGCTGTTAAGATAGTGGGTACAATATATGTTGTACGATTTGATTCATATCATCTGGTTCCCTAATAATATGCAAAAATCTCATTGGTAACTAAAATCATTTGAGATCTGGATGACACAAGCATATATAGCATATTTCATCAAAATATGTTCCCAAATTCATCAATTAGGATGTAAGAACATATGCTTAATATTATTTGCGTTTCCACAAACTCCTTCAAGAAGATGGAAATTAATATCCTTTGATTATATCACATATACTCATTCGCATCCAAGATCTTAATGATACAAGCTCACTTTCCTGGTCTGATCAAAATATGATTATAAATATGGCCTCTACAGTGTTCACGATTTCAACA
Source organism: Sinohyriopsis cumingii (assembly GCA_028554795.2). Classification (NCBI taxonomy): domain Eukaryota; kingdom Metazoa; phylum Mollusca; class Bivalvia; order Unionida; family Unionidae; genus Sinohyriopsis; species Sinohyriopsis cumingii. Next base: position 52,822,773 of record CM068837.1, on the reverse strand, counting down.
CATCTGATACAGGACAGCCTCATTAATAGTTTCGATCTTGCTTGCAACTGACTACAACTAAGGTCTTGATGATATATGCTTAAATAGTAAAATCTAATCAAAGTCTTGCCATAAGTATGAAGTTTGGGGAATACATGACATCAACCAATCAGATGCAAGATCACCTCATTAATAGGTATGGACGGTGTTCATATGAAATCATTCAATGCCTTGATGATCAATACAAGTTAGAATACCAGATTTGATAATGTTAGATTAGAAATATGGCCCTTATAGTATTTCAAGCTGGGTAATGCAAGTGGTAATATTGCAAGTGAAACAACATAAGAGTTAGGAATAAATAAAAAATGAATGCATACATAATGGGGAATGAATGCATGTGAAATGCAAAAACAGCAAACACATAGATGAATGCCCAGCTCTTGTTTTTACACACCATGAAATAAGAAGAAAAAAATGTTAAGACCAGCACATGTAAAATTTATTTCCAGTCTACTACACTGGGCTGATGTGTTATATAAAATTAAAACTAAAACGGTCGAATCGACACAAAAACTGTGTCGTTTATAGAATACATCAAGCCAGTAAACGATATATATGATCAATATGAACAACAAAATAAGCAATAAATGAAATAACAAAAGCAACGAAAGAATGAACAAAACAGCAGTAAAATCGAGAGAAAGAAATTATTCCATCTGTTAAAAAATTCATAGATAAAATGTAGTCCTGGAATCTATTAAACAATTAAAGATATGAATGATGATCAATTAGCTGAATATACTGCCGACGATTCTAATTATTCGCCTGATACGTTACCAGAACATCATGGACTTTATTAATGATGATTATCGTAAAATGATCTTTAGAATTAGTCGTAATAAGTGTGGTATTATTACGGGTGATCCAGATTTTATTACGTTCTCTGCAAGCGTAGATAAACGAAGAGCAAAACAGAAAGAAATCGATCCATCAACAGTTCTACTTTCAAAATCAGTTATTTAACCATCATCTCCTCAAAAACCTAAACAAAAACTTCCAGAACTAGTTAATCTCAAGGATAATTTACGACTCGAATTGAAAATGATACATAGGACGTTGCCGCACATATATGCTATGAAAAAGCTATATATGTAAAACCTAGATATATTGAATATTGGAAAGATGAAGATGATTGGGTTAGATATGTAAATTCTGTTTGTAATGATAAACCTTTCAAATTTGAATTTCTTGTATTTAATATTAATGTAAATGTGTAAAACAAGAAGCAGAAAGAGATGAATGCTATTTTCCAGGAGAATCCGCCACAAGTGGTATTGCAACTCAAGGAAGCCATCTTATTGCCTGTCCTAACAATATGCTTTCTGCGGTAGATATATTAGAAATTTTGTTTGGAGGAAAACGTGCTGGAAATAATTCGCCGGAAATCATTAATGAAATATATTCGTCGAACATTATATACTTTTTGTGTTATGGATATCAATGTATATCGTTCTCTCATTGATGAAATTATTGATGATTATCACATTGATTAGATAAATAAGTAATAAATAAAATGATTATACATCATGTTCAACGTGGACTAATCATGATCAGAGTAGTAAATTCGCGACTACCAACTTATAAAGCAACTTACGGAGTTGGAATCGGTGGTGTTGTTCAAGGTCTATTTAGAAGGATAACCCCAAAACAGTACCCATTGCAAAACTACTAGGAATGAAGGCTGCTGATTTTGCTCGGTATAAAGGCATTGGTACGTTTGCTAATCTGGCCGGTAAAGCGTTCTCGACAAGCAAGGATAGACTAGCACGGTTAATTAGATGAAAACCACAGCTACCAGTAATATTATCTAGCACTGAAGGTATGCCTGCAAATGTCAGTATAATAATAATATAAGACGTAAATCAATAACTGTCAAATTTTGTTGGTGAAGCAGACATAAATATAGCTTCAAGTTTGATAGCATGAAGTGGTCTTCGTGTTAGACGATAACATTTGTAATAAAATGTCCACACGTGTATCCGATCCAGCGTTCGATATGGACGCACCGGTTCTTGAAGATGAATATTTACGCGATTAACTGTATTATTCTTATGACGCACGAAAACCAAACAACTAGTAGAATTACAAGCTCAAGATACAATCATAAATGTCTTACCAGCTGAAAACATTCATCGAAGTAGAAGGTGAAATGATAAAAAATCAGATGACACTGAGTACGCAGATGATGTTATATTTGGTTTTGTCAACAACGGTATCATGGGGTTGTTTGACAGTACCTCGTATATCATCGACGGAGGAAATATTGAATCAGTTCAGAAAGACGTCTACGTTGCCACGGTGACAATAGGTCTAGAAAGATATTCAGATGATTATACAAGATCAGCTGGCCCGACAGTAATGTTCTGCAAAGACGGCACTGACTTTCCTGACAGCAGACAATATAATCTAGGACGACCAAGAAACGAAACCGACCCTGCTGACGCTCCTGTGTAGCCGGTGGTTTATGGTACTAATCAATATTACAACGTAGGATATTTAATACGACGATCAATGTTTGAAAGGTGATCCTAGACGATTTTCATGCGCAATCCCACTATCTCACATTTTTGGATTTTGTATAAATGATATAAAAGTTATATTTGGGACTAGACATACAGTTGCACTTGTAATAAAGGCAACCGATGATGATGCTATTTAGCAACATGCTGGTGATGCTAGAAAAGAAACACTAACAACAATTTCGTTGTGGATGCCAGTAACGACTCCGACGATTGCAGAAGACCAAAAACTACTTTATTGTATGGACCAGGGCGGTAAATTAAATTTGCCGGTTTGATTCATACCATCTGGTTCCTCAATACTATACATAAATCCCATTCATAACTTAAATCATTTGAGATCTGGATGACACAAGCATATATAGCATATTTGATCAAATTATGTTACCAAACTCATCAATTAAGATGTAAGAACACAGAATTAATATTCTTTGCGATTTCACAAACTCCGTCAAGAAGATGGAAATTAATATCCTTTGATTATATCACATATACTCATTCTCATCCAAGATCTTAATGATACAAGCTTACATTCGTGGTCTGATCAAAATATGATTATACATATGGCCTCTACAGTGTTCACGATTTCAACACATCTGATACAGGACCGCCTCATTAATAGTTTCGAACTTGCTTGCAATTGACTACAACTAAGGTCTTGATGATATCAGCTTAAATAGGAAAATCTCATCAAAGTAATATCATAAGTATGATTTTTTGGGTATACATGATGTCAACCAATCAGATGCAAGATCACCTCATTAATAAGTACCTATGTTGTTCCTAAATGAACTAATTCAATGTCTTGATGATGGATATAAGTTAGAATGCCAGATGCGATAATTTTAGATTAGAAATATGGCCCCTATAGTGTACTCAAGCTGGGTAATGCAATTGATAATAAGAATAAATAAAGAATGAAAGCAATAAGAAAGCGGAATGAAGGCATATGAAATGCAAAATCAGCAAACACTAAATATCATTTTGCGGATACTAGTGAGCCTACTCTCATTTACAACATGACAGCTCATCCATCCTGATTTGGAAATTAATCCCAGTACTGCTTCATGAACAGAAAATGCTACAACATAGGATGCTAGGTTTTGCTGTTTTACAAAACTTAGTGAATAAGCAATTTTTGTATCAGCAATGTACGGCCTACTTTTTCGAATTCGGAATTCAGTAAGGAAATAATTTAGATTCAATCTTTTAAAATACATATCTATGTTTAATTAAATGCCAACGTTTTTTGTGTTGTTGAATGAAACAGAAGTTTCTAAAGTAATGCATGCCGACTATAAATTAACAGATTATGAAAGAATTCTTTACTCGAGAACAAATATATATTTCAAGAATACACGTACGTGATAATATATAAGCACATTAATTGCTACAATTTTTTGCATTTATGCTATTTTTAGTCCATTGTTTCTGATGCAGGCAGTTTCCGCTTGCTTGTGTTTATCCCAACATTTTCGGAAGCCATTCGACACTTAAAAAATTGATAAATATAGATTGTGCTGGTGTTGTTAGTTTTGTTCGCGTATATCTATACAGTTGTCTATCGTCGTCCATTTTCTATACTAGCTTTGACATGGTATTCTGCAGAAATGAAGGTGCTAGACGTTAGAAATTGTATTGACTTCTAGAACACTCCCGTCGTCTCCTTCATAGTTTCTGATCATATCATCCGTCTCTTGGCTGCAGGCACAACACAAATGGCAACAGGTTTATTCCGATTCGTCAAAATTATGTATTAGTTGATCAATATCAAGAACAAAAATCAATAACAAATGAAAGAATAAAAGCAACGAAAGAAATTACCCAAAACAAAATCGAGAGAAATAAATTATTCCATCTATTCAAAAAAGAATTAATCGATAAAATTTTGACCTAAAATATCTTTTATATGGATGCAACATCTGATGAAGATGTCGAAGCAAAAATATATGTAGACAATAACTTCAATACAGTAGATACTAAATTATCAATACTGCTCTCTGTCACGGAATGGTGTAAATGTTGTTAATTAAATACATGTACTCGGGTTTCGTTTCTTTTCGCTGTACAACGATACCCGAGGGTGATTATATTAGGGTCTATTGTATTTCGAAATCGTGAGTACGATTCGTCCTATGCCACACGTGCAAGGTGCCTTCGATAAGGCAAAACGAAAATTCTAAAGGTATAAATACGTTACTGCATGTAAAGGACCTTTACAATACTAATGGTTTTGTCAGCAAGCGGCCTGCTAAAAGGTTTCGCACAACTCCAGCTGTAGGGGTAGGTAATTTTTCGGCCTTAAGTGATAACTAGCGTATTACCATATTTACCTTTGCATGTTTGTTATATAGTTTCCTTTATACAGCATAATGCGTGCATTTCTTTTATTCTTGTTGCGACGTAGTACAGGATTTGTGTTGGTAATGTAAAGCTACATTTTTTTTTATATAAAGAATTCTTTACTATTGTCTTATCGAGCAGGGTTAGGTTTACTATTGAACCTCTGTTTTTGTAATTGCCATAATAATATAATCTTTATAACTTACCATGTATAACGTCCTTACGTTATGTCTGTATCAAGTTTAGTACACTGTATCGGGTATATTTTCAGCTGTTTTTGATGGTAGGAATATCCGGGGTGTCCGGCGTTGTCTGAGAGTAGGAATATCCGGGGTGTCCGGTGTTGTCAGAGTGTAGAAACGTCCGTGTGTCCGGAGCGTTTAAGGTGCCGGAGCGTCTAATGTCTAGCGTCCGGAGTGTCCAGAGTGACTAAGGTGACCCAGCTGAAGAGCCGTCAAAAGAGCAGGGGGTCAAGAGGGTCTAATATTTCAAGTGTCCGGAGGGTCTAATGTTCCGAGTGATCATAGTATTCCGAGGGTCCGGAGTCTATAGCAGTTGTGAAATTGATTCGGAGGAGCTGTGGAGCGGATATGGTGCACGGGTAACGGAGTGCATCTCCACACATGTATTTTATTAGCTGTATGCTAATTTTGGGTTAGTAAGACCCAATGTATTATTCAGGACTGGAAGGATAGATTGTATATCCGTCCTTGTGTTTAGTGACATAATTTCGCTACCTGAGCGAATGCATTTTTTACTATGTGTAAAGACTTACATCGTTTACTATTTGAGTGAACTATATTCATCTTTCCATCATTGAATCGTTTGTGAAATCATTTATCCTGTGTTTTAGGGTTACTGAACTAATGTATTTGTACATTTTTTCCATCTAAGAAACTGTGCGTTTTTATGTTAAATAGATCCAATATTTGGATTATAAATGCGCACACATCTTCATAATCCACTATTCATATAAATCGCCACATTAAACCAAATCTGTGTCGTCAAAACGTGTTCTGTTGTCAATCCGAAATATTCCACCCGGTTATCTTGCTACACTCTTAGTATGACATTCACAGAAACATGTTTATGAACACTCGTATAAATTTTCAAACACTTTAAAATCGCAGAGAAATTCTTTGGAAATCAGTTGACTGTTGACGTAATACTCGGCGATATTAAAACAGCTATATCAGATATTGCAACGATTAATAAGAGAATACGTATTATCAGAGATCCTAAATCAGTTTCAGAACTCATCACGATAGCGCAGAGTAATATGGTTTATATTGGAAAGAAACGAATATGTTATGAGTGGAATTCCTGATATCATTATAAAATTGAACTGATTGAAATTCCCCACAAATAGATTATGAACCTGGTATATACAGTAGCGTCTGACAAACCATTATGGTAACCAGTCAATAAATCCAATTAACATCGCGCTGAGGTTACCGGTATATACCGGTTCTCAGTACTTGGTGTTGTTACATTTATAATAGCTACCACGATTTAAAGGCGTTATCCACTGACTGGATAACTTGGAACTATGATAGTGATGTTAGATCAAAACGACGAGGTAATATTTACTATGGAATCCGAAGACAAAAACTCAGCTTGATTTATTATTGGTGTCTTGAATTAGTAGATAAATTTCAACCGAATTAAAATACAATGAGTATTACGATTAATGTTCGACGTTTAAGATACAATCACGCAGGATAATGGCAAACAAAATTAAACAATATCGTTGACGGGTATATAGTAAAATTAAAGAAATATCGCACACGTGTAGTTATTGCTGATGTAATTGTTTATTCAGCGTCAGCTGTTATTGCTGGTACCGGCGTATTAGTATCAGCAATAACACTATCATTTGTAATGGCACCATTAGTTGTGACAATTTGTGTTTCAACTTAGACAACGATTGGTGTTATTAACATCATTGCAAACAAATATGTATGTGCTCATATTCAAAATGGCATGGTCATATAACACAATTACAGACAGCAAACTTAGTATGCTCCAAATTATCCTTGTTATAATCAACAGGTCTTAGTGATGAGAAATGTCTGAGTCTGAGTTCACCGATATGCTGAAGCAATGCATATGACTGATTTTGAAAATCAGGATTTAAATAACAATGTCAAATCCACTGACGTCCTCAGGCGTGCTACTTCAACAAACGTTTACAAACACAACTCCGTCAAAAACAACAATAATATCGGTAAGCTCAAGTAATCCTAAATTTAATAACTTCCAACTGCAATTCCAGTGAAAGAAATAGCGCTTGCCCAATTGCGAGTAAGTTACGTTTGGTCAAATATCAGATCAAAATCATTTGGTGGATTACAGGCGAATACTTCACTTGTATTTGCAAATAAAAATAATCCCGATGGAGCCTCAGACTGGTTAATTGTTTCTATTCCTAGAGAAAATTTTCAGATTGAACAAATCAATGATGAATTAAAACGCGGAATACAATCTGTAAGAGGAAGAGAAGCTAAAATAGCTATAACTGTTCACGAACCAACATTATCTGCTGCGATTGAAAAAATCGACAGATTATGTATGTATTAGTATATATATAAAAATTACAAAATATATTATAACATAATATTTTTTAATGATTCTTGCTCCGATGTCAGATAAATAATGAAAATCAGATTGAATAATTTGATTGGGTATAGGCTAATAAAATAATAATGAAAACTATTCAAATTTTATAATTGATTGGGTGAAAAGCCAAGCGATTCTCTGAAAGATTTATCAATAAATCGTTAAATTTTCGTAAAACACACAAATGATGTTTTTTTATAGCTAAATTATAACTGATTTTAGTTCTTTATTGAAGCAGAAAAAGGAAAAGTTAACGAATCATCGATAAATCATTTAGAGAATCGCTTGAGTTTTCACCCTTCAGAAATTTGCAATTTCATTGAATTATGTACTGAAGAATCGACTAAAATGAGTGAAAAAACAATAAATGTTGACTAAATTTCACTAAAACCTCGGAAAAGCAACGTTTTCTTTCCATAATCACTAGACATAACTTTCATTTTTATCACTAGCTTCGTTGTTACTAAAATCACTTTCATATGTAACGGCGTTTTCGCGTTCACGATCTGAGATAATCATTTTCAGTTGTCTTGCGTGTGTATTGATATTTGTTTTTGTTTCAAATTTATTAGATAATTTTAATATAATGTTTTCAATATCGATTAAAAGCGGGACGAGTTTTTCCACTTCTGTGTCTTTCACTGATGGTAAAGATTGAAATAGAATCTACTGGATGGTTATACCCAATTAACATCAGGCTACTAGTGTATATATACCATCAAATTTACGATTTTTTAATTATTCAATATCGAAAATAATTTTTTTCAGGATCAACTTGAATACCGTAATGTTTCAATTTTTTAATTGCAGAAATAATAGCAATAGTATTTTCAAAATTCATTTTATTATATAGCATAGTATATATATTGCATTTCTCAACCAAGACGACATAATAAAATTGTGTAATATATTGCAAACACAACTTCTAGATTACAAAATATATATTTTACTTACCTTTCGATTTCCAAAATGTACGTCGAGTGTGACTGGGGGTCAGAACGTCTCTGCTTTTTATAGTTATAAACACTCCCATGCAAAATATTTCAGAAAATTATGTTATTAGCTTATTCTGGCAACCTCTATCATCTCTAGAATGTTCTATGCCATTTATGTCGTGACAACCCACGTGGATTTTGGAACGTAAAAACGTAATTTTCTGGAACATTTTGCGTAGGTGTGTTTATAACAACAAAAAAACCCCAAATAATTTGTCAATCCCCAGCCAGACTGGAAATTAATTCGAGAGAAAAACAGAGGTAAGTAAAACATTTTATTAAATATGTTATGTTAGTTATAACACAGTTGGTTTAATTAATAATTACGATGAGACAAAATGATAATTATATCAAAAAGAGATATAAATACGAAATGAATCTGTCAATAAAACAAGAGTTATCTCTCCTTAAAAAATACTGACATTTGATTGAGGAAACAGATAATTATTATATCTTAACTATTTCATGGTTGTAAAAACGGGGGCAATTACAATATATATATGAATCTCCCGTTTTCACAAAAATGATAGAAAGTTCAGAATAACAAGGTAATTGTTATATCTTGATACTTTACTCAACATAAAAATACCTTGTATGTTTTGTTGCTGGGGAAACGTGCACTAAATATATATTATTTAGTATTTTGGTACACTTTCACAACTGATGATAGAATATTCAGAATGGATAAAATAGATGTTATATCTTAATTATTTTAAAAAATGAATTTTTATGATGATACAAAAAGATAATTAAATAAATAGTAATACGATCGATATAACTACTTAATTAACTTTTGCCAAAGAATCAGTATCCCTTCAACACTATTGAACAGATTTTATGTCTTTATACTTTGTTTGAAAATGTAGATTCAGTAATATTATCTGCGACAAATTTTACAGAACGATTTAAAATATGAATATTTACCAGTTGCACATATTGATGAAAATACAATTTTTTCTCCTGTCTCTATATTTGTTGATACAACAGATCTTGCGCTCTTATCATTATAACCAGTATTTACAAATTTGATATTTTGATTCTGTGTAACAATTCTTAAATTACTCAAATGAGTAGTTTTTGGATTTGAATCAATATGATCGTTCACAAGACCGTCTTCGATTAATCCATTGAAACATCAAAATATGAACCTATGTAAAAAGACACATTTTATGTTTCCTTGTATTGAATATGAGATAACTAGAACTAAAAACATTTCCGACTGTTTGTTTTAGTTGACAGTTCCTGATTACACCATCGCGCGTTGCTTCGTAATTATTGATGATTGGATGTTAGACAAATTAATTTTAAATTGTATATAATAATATCTTTGGTAAAATCATTTGTCTAAATCATTACTTTGAAAATCTTTTGCTAAATAATATCATGCACTTTTTTATAACCTTATCATAATTGTCGATGCTAACTTTTTATCATAATATCTTTTCAGTTCTCTGTATTTTTTCCACCACGTTGCACACACAACCGCGTTTCGTTTCTAACACCAACACTGCATTTCAAACACGGTTTTGGTCCTAGACTTCCATTACGAACGCGTTATAAATGGTATCCGCAGAATTGGTTTACGTAGACTTTGTTACAAGTTGTCGTAGAACCTATCATTAGCCACAAATTTAAATATTTGTCTGAATTATAAAATAAACGAATTAAGCCTTTAAAGATACATTTAATCTTGACAGAATACCCCTTGATATACCGATTACATCTCCGGTTAATCCGACGAATACAATTTTGATTAATAAATGTCATGACGCTGAGAACGGATTTCGCAAAAATGGCAGATCTCATTTGTGGTCAACATTAAAAATCATATGCAACTCTTAAAGTGTCGATGCTACGATGAACGACAAACGAGCGGCAAGGCTCATTAATTATTTCGACAATAAAAATATATTTCTAAAGTAAAAGTTATTGTATTAGCAAAAACTGACATTAACATTTGGATTATCCATAATAAACATGTTCCTGTCCATCATAGTGAAAAATATTATCATACTAAGTAACAATTAAAAAACAAGGAATGTTGACTGGTGTTGACAAACCATGTTATGAACAAGCGTTTCCTGTAACATCTGTTATCTACACATTATATCCGATACATGATAACCCCAGCGTTAATAACTTAAAACTATGGAATTTTCAAGGCTAGATTGTGTAGCCGAAATAGCAGTGGAACATTTTACCGTTTATACTCGTGGAAACGATCTAAAGGATAAAATATGTAAATTAATAAATGAGTGGGGAGAAATAGGTAAGGATACCGGAGCGTCTGTGAAAGATCTCGCTGAGCTAGGAAATAAACTAAAATTTCTATCAATTGTAAAAACGATTTGATTTTGATCAGATGTGTATTTTATTCGGATATCATCAAGCTGTAGAACATTTTTATAATGGATGCAAGCTATATGCAACTTGATCACACGTTTGATATAGGCACGTATAGTCAAGATCTCATCAAGATGTTCAACATTTTTATAATGAGAGCAAGATATATACAACTTTATCAAACGTTTGATTTAGGCACGTATAGTCAAGTTATCACGTGAATGCATTAATGGGCAGGAGATTGTGAACTAGTTTAAATTAACATGTGATAACATTTGGGAGAGAGTATACTAAGTCTTAAGTACTTATAAAGACTGCTTATTTAAATGGTCAACTGCCGTGTAAACAGGTGAATAATATTTGGCTCACTTGGGTCACTTATTACCATTATACAGGGAACTTTTTTGATTCACCTAAACAAACTTGGAATATATGATCAAGGCCCGTATTTAGTAATGAGTTGATTTTGCAATCTTGCAGTACAAGGTTACATGATCAGGATCCAATTAGAGTTCAGTTATTAGCAAGACCCATACATAATAATGAGTTCAGTAATTAGCCAGAACCACGGATATTAATGACTTAAATAATTAGCAAGACCCACATATATTAATTGGTTCAGAAATTAGCCAGAACCATGGATATTGACCACTTAAATAATTCGCAAGACCCACATATATTAATTTGTTCAATAATTATCAGGATCCAAATATGTTAATGAGTTCAGCAATTAGTAAGACCCACACATATTAATTAGTTCAATAATTAGCAAGTCCCACATATATTATTGAGTCCAATACTTAGCAAGACCCACATATATGAATTAATTCAAGAATTAGCGAGACACACACATATTAATGGGTCCAGTAATTGGTGGTTATTTCTGATCAGATTTCTCCCAGATTTAGTAAATAGGTTTACGTCATTAATATATCCAATGGGCTTTATTATGACCAGAACCTGTTCATATTTTACGAGTTCATTATAGCTAGATAATGTTTAACATTTTACCTTATGCTACATATCTTTCTTTTATCACTAAACAATGAACAAGATTTAATCCTTCAAGATGAATATTGTGGATCACAGGGTAGAAGGGACCGATTTTATTCACAACTTTAAAGTTGCATACATCTGCCCATATAAACACTTATTTAAAATATAAATGAGTGAGGTCAAAAAGGTTCCTATTTTTGGATGGTAAAATAACTCAAAACATAACAATTCAATTAACATGACCTGACAAGTTAATGAAATTTCATTGATGCACCCACCCACCAAATGTATGCATGGATTTGTCATGTCAGAAGGCCATTTTTGAAATACCGTGATGTTTTACATTGCAAACAAAATCCGTTTCCATGGCTAATAATTTTGAAAAAAATAACGTGTGCTTAATCTGTTGATTCAATTAAAAATAATTTTCACCGAGGCAGTTTTTGGTATTTTCAATTTGCCTTGAACCAACGTGTCTACTGGTACAGTTGGTTATCTATGCCTCCTAGGCGACTATTGGTATTTCACAGGTTACATTATGTGCAGTGACAGCATGAGGTGAAAGTGTCTCATATCAGTTTCAAGAAAAGACGAGCTGGAAAGATTAAATTCACTAATATATCCATATATTTAATTATAACAAAATAATAGCTAAACAACAAAGCCTTAAGTTTTCCTTGCAAAGATTTCAAACAAGATAAAATATGGAATGCAACATAAATACATTTCAATATAATATGGTATAATATATATATATATATATATATATATATATATATATATATATATATATATATATATATATATATATATATATATATATATATATATATATATATATATATATATATATAAACATTAGAAATTTTTAACAAATAATTTGAATTTATATAATGAAACATGGCATAAAATATAGCTTATGCCACTGTAAGAAGAGAACAAATGAGGCTATAAACTAGGTTTGTAAAACCAGCAAATTACTTACAACCATGGTACATTATTATAACGATATATGGTTAGTGGACATATATATATATATATATATATATATATATATATATATATATATATATATATATATATATATATATATATATATATATATATATATATATATATATATATATGTATAATACGTGATGATGTAGAGCAGACAGTAAGTGTTGATTTTAAACAAATGGTAAGTTTTGTCTTTTAAAAGATATTATGTCATGTTTTAAACATTTCCTTCAAGATGATTTTAATTTATTATTATACTTACATTTGTAGGCGTAACTTCAGTGCTAGATAATATTACTTGTAATTATAGTTTTCGTCTAATTAAGAACGCTTTACCAGCAATATTACCAATAGTACCGAAGCCTTTCTCACGAAAAAAATCTACAGCCTTCATTCCTAGTAGTTTTGCAACGGGTACTGTTTTTGGGCTATCCTTTTGAATAGACCTTGAACCACACCACCGATTCCAACTCCGTAAGTTGCTTTATAAGTTGGTAGTCGCGAATATACTACTCTACCCATGATTAGTCCACGTTGAACATGATGTATAATGATTTTATGTATTACTTATTTATCTAATCACTGTGATAATAAACAGCAATTTCATCAATGAGAGAACGATATACATTGATATCCATAACACCGCCAGTAAATAATGTTCGACAAATATATATTTCATTAATGATATCCGGCGAATTATTTCCAGCACGTTTTCCTCCAATCAAACTTTATAATATATCTACCTCAGAAATAATATTGTTAGGAAAAGCAATAAGACCGCTTCCTTGAGTTGTAATACCACTTCCGATTGTTTCTCCTGGATCATAACATTTCGCTTTTTCTGCTTCTTCTTTTACCCATTTTAAATTCCTTTTTAACACATGAAATTCACCATCAAATTTGAAAGGTGTATGATTACCTACAGAATTTACACATCTAACCCAATCATCTTCATCTTTCCAATATTCAATATATCTAGATTTTACATATTTAGATTTTTCATAGTATATATGTGCGGCAACGTCCAATATATCATTTTCAATTATAGTCATAATTTCCCCTTGAGATTAACTAGTTATGGTAGTTTTTGTTTAGGTGTTTGCGGAGATGATGGTTTAGGGAGACATTTGTTGATTGCTTCTAATCTTTCCCGAGTTACTCTAGTTAAGATTCAGCACCAAGTGCCATTATTTATATAATAATGATCTAATTATAGCAGCAGAAGTGCTGCGACCTCAGTGACATGTCAGGCGGGTAAACGAAAACACGCGTACAAATTTAAAAAAAAAATAAATAAAATGAAAGGATACAGTAACATAAAAAACCTAACCCAATTAGAGAGACTGTCCGTAAGTTAGAGGCTTGGGTTTGGCGTTAGTGACGTTATTATATTTCGTTTCGTAAGATTTTATGCTAAGCAAATGACGTTTAAGCAAAATGTATGTTCACACTCTATACTGCTCTGCTCCAAAATCTACTAAACAAATAAATGACACAAAATTTAGCGACCAGAAATACATACTAAAAAACATTAATTACAGAATAGGTATAGCTGATCATGAGGTCAGTGTTTTAAGTGAGTTTCAAAATAGTAAAGTCAACCAATAAATAATTTTGACGAATCGGAAGAATATAGATATGCTGGCAAATCCTGCAACACCAACACAATATAGATTTATCAGTGCAGAACATCATTGTTTGAAGTGTCGAATGCCTTCCGAAAATGTTATTTTAAACACAAGCTAATGGACACGGCCTGCATCGGAAACAATGGACTAAGATAACATCAATGACAAAGTGTAGCAATTAATGTCCTAATATATTTGTACGTGTATTTTTTAAATATATATATTTTTCTCTCGTAAATAGTTTTTTAATAATTTGTTATTTTATAATCTGCATGCATTACTTTATAAACTTTTGTTTTGTTCAAACAGATGTTGGCATTTAATTAAACATGGATATGTATTTTAAAACATTAAATCTAAATTCTTTCCATACGGAATTCCGATTTCGAAAAATATAGGCCGTATATTGCTGATATAAAATTTGGTTATTCACTCAGTTTCTAAAACAGCAAGATCTAGCATACTATGATGTAGCATTTTCTGTTCATGGATCAGTACTGGGATTAATGTCCAACCGAGGATGGATGACCTGTCATGTTGCAAGTTAAAGTGGGTTCACTAGGACCCACACGCTATGTGTTTGCTGTATTTGCATTTCACATGCATTTATTCCGCATTCTGCTTGCAATCATTCTTTATTTATTTTTAACTCTTCTATTGTTTCACTGGCAATTTTACCACTTGCATTACCCAGCTTGTGAATACTACAGCGACCATATTTCTAATCTAACATTATCAAATCTGGCATTCTAACTTGTATTGATCAAAATATTGAATGAGTTCATACGAACACCGTCTATACTTATTAATGAGGTGATCTTGCCTCTGATTGGTTGATATCCTGTATACCCCAAACTTCATACGTATGACAAGACTTTTATTAGATTTTACTATTTAAGCATATATCATCAAGACCTTAGTTATAGCCAATTGCAAGCAAGATCGAAACTATTAATGAAACGGTCGTATATCAGATGTGTTGAAATTGTGAATACTGTAGAGGCCATAGTTTTAATAATATTTTGATCAAATTAGGAATGTGAGCTTGTACCATTAAGATGTTGGATGTGAAAGATTAGAAATGATACAGTCAAAATATATTAAATTCCATCTTCTTGACGGAGTTTGTGAAAACGCAAAGAATATTAATTATGTGTTCCTACATTTAATTGATGAGTTTGGTAACATATTTTGATCAAATATGCAATCTATGCTTGGGTCATCCAGATCTCAGATGATTTTAGTCATGAATGAGCTTTTTGCATATTATTGGGGAACATGATTATATGAATCAAACCGGCCAACATATATAATCATCATATTTCTCTTAGGTTTGGTCTAAGTGGATCCGAATTACGACTCCTAACGTTGATTGAAGGTGGGCAGGGGATATCCGGGAATTGATGCTGACTGCACAGACTAACTCACCTTATAAGGAAAATGTATATAATGAAATTGTTCGTTTACATCTAAAGCAAAAAACGTATCTCCATGAAAATGCCCATTTTGCTAGATAATTAAAATTTATTCCAATTCAAATGTCTATATATTTCAAAACCTTGAAAATGTTTATGCATTAAAATATGGCTTTACAATTTCTTTGGCTATAGCTACATTAAATAGAAATAGAACCTCTGTATACTAGTATGGACTATACATTTAGTGTACATAACTTCATTACGTTCTGTTATGCATGATCTTCTCATTTGAGATATATAGATTCGGATAATAATTTATCTAAATAAATGACTGATTTGTAATTGATCAATTGACGGAGACGTGAATGCTGAATGTAGTGGTGAATAAATTAATAAGGGAAGGAATGATAGTTATCTGATATATCCGTATGTACACCGTCTTGCAGCTGTTGTTTAGCCGTACTAATAATTTGAGTTGTGTTATACCCAGTGTGCTGCTGTCGGAGGTGACGTTGTCCAGGTAAAAGATACATGTTATCACGTCGTCAAGAACCAAGGCTCCAGGAACAACGAGTCTGCAGTGAAAAAGAGACTTCACGGATCTTTAGGCACACCAAGAGGAGCAGACCGCTCGTAGTGATTCCTCAACCATTCTACATTGCGGTGGGGATGAGAATATTAATACGTCGTACGGATTTACTGTATATAGAATATAATGCACCAGATGTTAGGACGTTCTTGCAGCTAGAAGTTTCCCAGAAATGTGGGTCACACGTACTCAAGGTGGCACACGAGTCGGGTATTGCATGCCATTTTTGTATGAAGACAACAATGGATGGGATGTTAAGAGAAATATATTGGCCCGGTGTTAATATTGCAATTGTACGGTGCGACATCTGACTGAAAGCGGACTCTAAGGGAATAATAACTAAAGCACCGTTAGGTTGGAAATATAGACGGGACGAACTGTGTATGTACTGACTATCGGAAATTGGGCAAAATCATGTTTTTCACACAGAACCGATGCCAGACATAGGACACTTATTCTGAACACTAGAAGGGCTCAGATACATTTCGAAATAGCATCTTACCAAAGCATATTGCAAGTAACAATCACTGATAATCTCCGCGTGTTATCTACATTCTCAACTTCCAAAGGTCTATATCAGTGTATGAATATGCCTTTCGGTTTTATTAAAACCGGTGCGTCGTACGTTCGTCTTGCATTTAAACTGTTCAATTGTTTAGAAAAAGTTGACAGCTTCGTAGATTATATGTTCGTCTATACTAATACCTGGTAAGAACATGTTAGGTTAATTGAACTGCTTGATAGACTCCGCATGTCTAATCTCACAGTTAGACTCAATATAGTATAGCCTATTCTAATTTGGAATATTTGGGTAATCTTGTAAGTGCTTTGGGAAACCTCACCCAGACGAAATCGTAACAGACAGAGATGTCCCCAGACCGGAGACCAAGAAATGAGTACGATCGTGTCTAAGTTTAATTTGACTTTATATAAAATGTATTCCCAGTGTTGCTGCTATAGCCTGCCCGTTAATATACTTGACTAGGAAAGTTCAGCCGAATAAAGTATCATTGGGTGTGTGCCAGGAAAGAGCGTGTAAACCTTGAAGCCAAAACTGATAGGTGTGCCATATCCAAAGTTGCTGTAACTGAGGAAATATTTTCTGCTGAGGACAGAAGCGTATGACACGGGATTTGGGGCTGTTTTGACAAAGAAGCAAGAGATGATAAAATTGCCCGTCGCCTATGCAAGAAGGAGCGTGCTCCCTCGTGAGCAAAGCCACTCCGTGATTAGACAGGGATTCTTAGCCTTCGTATGGGGGTAGGTAAATTGCACACATACATTTGCGGGAGGGAATTTACCCTACAAAGGAATCAGCACCTCTTATACTTCAAAAAAGCAATAGTCGCCAAAGCAAGATTAGCGAGGTTGTCGTTATCTTTACTGCCGGATAGTTTCCCAAAGAGTGAAGAAGGGACGAAGTGATAGTTATGCAGTATCTTCATATACGCACAGTCTTGCAGGTGTTTGTTTGCCGCAGTGCTAATATTGTTTTGTGTTATAGCCAGTGTGCTGCTGTCGGCGTTATATCATTGTCATTTGTTATTATTAAGTTTATTTCATGCATTTCAGTTCACATTTCATTTAAATGGCAATACACTATCAGGTACGTGGATATTGTGTGTGTCTGTGTTTGTGTATATGTGTGTGGTGTGTATGTGGTGGTGTATGTGTGCGATGTCTTCCTATTACTCTACTATAAATTCTCGCATAAACACGAATAATCTAAATATATGATTTTATATTTGGTTAAACTATTATTACTATCATCTATAGTTGTAGAATTTCAGTAAATATAAAATATCATAAATGACACATTTATTTGTTTATAAATGTCTCAAGGATTGTAAATGCGGATCAGTTTAGTCATGAAACGATGTTTCTTAGACTCGTATGGCTAACAAACTTGGATACTTAAAATAGTTATATTATTTTCGGCCAGATGTATTAAAAGATCAGAGAGAAAAATGTAATGGCAAATTATACTAGAATGTTATCAATATGAATTCCGTATGCAATAGTAGTACATGGGAAGGTAAAAACCGTTATTCCAACGACAGTACATCCCGTTTCATGGGATGTATCACATAGAAGACACCATTTTCTTTTTAGAAACTGTATACACATCGTACAATTGACTATTCACACACAAAACACAAACACACACACACACACACACTGATATATATATATATATATATATATATATATATATATATATATATATATATATATATATATATATATATATATATATATATATATATATATATATATATATATATATATATATATATATATATATATATATATATATATATACACATATATATATATTCTATTTGAATTCGAAGTTTTGTGGCACACTCAACGACCATTTTATGATAAAGACAATAATTTTAATTGTTATGTTGTAATAGAAATATGGCAATCGAAACAAGCAATTATTTCAACATTTTATTCAACATTTTACATGAGGTTATTTGCATAAGGTAATCAAGGACATCGTAATAATTCCTTTCCTGTTACTGATTTACCTGATCGTGATTCAACAGTGTCAAAGTAAGGTTGCTGAAGATGATGCAATAATAAAATTGTAAGAAAACTCAGTTAAACATTCATGAATCAATATAATTACGGAATCTGTTACATAAATTTGACATTACATAAGATGGAACGATGATCCAAAATAATCCCCTAAAATGTCATGGTGGGATAAAACCTGGGATAAAACCTGGAAGAAAAAAAGAATTATGTTATTGTCGCTTGTGAGTCCCTCTGTTCACGATACAAAAAAAGTCAAATGTGAATCTCTCTCTCTCTCTCTCTCTCTCTCTCTCTCTCTCTCTCCTTTAGAACACATCAAGTGTCCATTATATAACCCATTCATCCACAATTTGCTACTCATTGTGTTATTTCGTCAGTCGCTAATTTTTAGCAGGCGATATGTGTATAAACATTGAAATATATTGTAGTTTCCATAACATACTACCAGTGGTATTACTTAAAATGTTTTTTTTAATGTGCTTTATTGACTGGCGCAAAAGGTATGCTGGTGACGGAACACATTGGATCAATAATTTCACTGTTTTTTTTGTAAATAGATTTTGAATTTCTTCGATGAATCATGTGACTTTATCAGTCACATCTGGGTAGCATTTAGCGGACATTGTGTTTCCGTCGTGACATTCTTAACATTCTTTGTGAGGTCAGCTCTTTTACTGATTGGACCCGGTTTTTCTTTCTTTCCCATTAGCCGAGTCCGCGATTCCATGGTTGTCATTATGGCTATTTTTATCCTCAGCACTTTCGAATGAGCTTTAAGTGGGTAATATAAAAAATAATTTGTAGGTTATGATTTTACTTTCAAACATAGTTACAATGTAATTCGAAGTCATGTGTCTCCAAACTCACTTCGTGCAATGATCATTGGTTCGGCTGTGTCAGAACAAAATCAAACCATTGCTAAATATGATTTTGAGAGGTTAACAGTGGGATCGTCTGAACGACCGCTCTATAATGTAGTGAGATTTGTTCAAAATAAGTTTCAGACATCACTGAATGAGAATGTATCAACGATTGACTTCTTTCCAAGTTTTGAAGATGGTTAAATCATTGACAACCTTTATGATGCGAGACCTGAACAACAAATCAATTGCGCGGATAATATCACGATTAAGAGACACATTCAAGTGCCAAAAGTGATCATTGGCAAATAGTATTCATTATATAGCGTGATATCGACGCTAAAAAACTTGCAAGAGTTTATTTCATCTGTAATTATCTCTGTATTTTGCATGTTACATCGTATCTTTAGGTGGCTTTGTATGCATGGGCTCAGATGTTAAACTAATTTGACAGAATCTGCAATGTTTAAAGAAACGGATTCACTAATAGGTCGGGCTGCAATACGTCCGCGGCATAGTATGCTACCGCATGTAACATATTTATGTTGTAAAGAGTGTTACTGATCAATAGAACCAGAGTACATAATACTGTATTCTTTATTATTCTTTTTATATTTATGTTGATGAACAAATCAAGATTTGAATTCAGACAAATTTGAATGATTCACCAAGTTACATAATATGTGACGTTAGTATCAAAGACATTTTGTTAAACCGCTATCAACAAATTTAGAATGTATACTATATATTCGTAGTAGTCAATTAAAATGACTTTATTTTACATTGGGATCTATGGAAAAAAACTTAAATGTTTCTTATTAATAACACATCTTTATATACTCCCATGTAAGCTATGCAACAGACCCCATAACGTTTATTTCAATATTTTTGGTTATTATAAATATTAAAATTGATTCAGGTATTGGAAATATAGTATCAATTATATGTTCTTTAAACACGAATATTTCAGGGCTCACGATAATATCACATAGTATTACACACAGCTAGCCAGTTGATTATTTTTGTTTAACCTGAGTATATCGGATTAGGAAAAGATGTTTGCTTGCCGATTTCTTGATCCAAATTAGTTCATAGATAGTCGGTACAGATGCTTTACTTTACGCCTTTAATAAATTCCGATCGGTAGAGGGATGACAAAAACAACAATTTATATACGACATATATATTTTCTGTACACTTACTTGTTGTCATCTGCGTTTTCCTCTCCTGTACTTTCCTATGAGGCTTCATTTTGTAACCTTTCGAAACCTATGCCTACCTTTGAATAAAACACATACAAAGAGTATATCATGTGCACGTGCATTATGTAGATATCACTGAAGTCATACCTTCACTCTGCTTAGAAACCATACTGCTTGTTTATTTCACTGTACATCACTTAACGTCATTTCCTAGCGCAAATTATAATATAAATTGCGTCCAATATAACTGGTTGAAAATGAACCCTGTGGAAATGCCGATAAAAAGCATCAACCCACTTGTAGGGACTGGCACTTTGGTGAAATAAGCTTATTATCCGAGTAAGATGATATTCGAACCGAAGCGGATTGAAATGAGATAGCAGTGAAAGGTAAAGGTGACCTGTTTGTACCACTCGACGATTCAGGTCACAATATAAGAATATATACTTTCCATCATAAACCTAACATAAAATACGTTGACCAGATTGTGAGCCATTTTTAAAGGTACTTTCCATCAGTTTCATAACCAAGGTCAGGTCTCATGACTTAACGTTTATCAACAAACGTGAAGCAAATAAAGAAACCGCGAATTTATCTTGAACTCACACTTAGACTCGAAGTTAAACTGGTGTTGACCAATGTTCATTCTCTTAAACATATGCTGCTCATACATCACCAGTACACTGTACAGTCATGAAATAAAATGTAACACAAAATAGAGTCATCACTTTTCAATATCTTATATTGTTATTCGAGCTAAAAGTTTTTTTTTTCTTTTGGCTTGCATTGAAGATAATACATGCTACATATGAACTGACTATGGAAAAGTTAACAGCATCATGAAGTAGAATTAATTTTGAATATCAAGCCCAGACGTGATCATTGACAACATACGACATGAACATATGTCAAGAAGTTAATATCTTGCAATGGATTTTGGCAAATTCATGTCAATATGTTTAATTTTAGATTAAGACTAGCTGTATCTACTAGTGCCTGTTAGTCAAAAAAGGAAAGAAAATGTCAGCATTTCAAACACCTGATGGACCTCATCAGTATAAATTTAGACCATTTGGTATGACAACTCATCGGTCAACATTCAATCATTTATTTAACATAATAGCATCTGTTGCATATCGTTGTGAAACATAAAACAGTGACTTCCTCATCTACAAAGATAGCTATAAAGATCATTTGGACACCATTCGTAAATAATTTTTGTAAAATAGGGAGCCAAATCTGACAATTAATTTACAGAAAGTTGCGTTCATTTCTTACTTTGCGATCAGATTACTGGTAATTTATCTACATGATTAATTTGAATGTGGATATAAAAGCAATGTATTTTCCTAAAGATAGTGATTCGTCGCGACGTAGAGCAGAAAAAAAAAATTACTTTAAATTTAAAGCAATCCATATGTATCATACGTGTATAGTTTTCCGATAGCATTAGTAACTTGATCATAAACACGGAGTTGATACGTATAGGGAGGGGTCAAGAAAACAAACAGCTTTCTGTTTCCATGTTATCGACATTTGAAGGTACTTTTCATTGTAGAAAAATTACACGAGACTCTTCTATATTTTATATCCATCATTACTCGATCCAATTCGTTCTACATCGATCCTTGTCAAATATATATATATATATATATATATATATATATATATATATATATATATATATATATATATATATATATATATATATATATATATATATATATATATATATATATATATATATATATATATATATTAAGAGTTACTACTCACTGCTGTGCGAACCAATGCAATTGACCAGTCAGAGATGTTAGTACCTTAGCTTGTTATAATACCGGAATATTCTCTAGCATAATGTCCACATACCACGATTAGGATTGAAATTTATATTATTACACTAGGTACCAAGGAAAATGAAAACCAACATGTTTATTAAAATCAACAAATTTTTTTGTCTCTAAAATACAAAATTAAAATTTATAAAAGAAATCTAAACTTACTAGCAATTGAATCACAAATTATTCTAAATATTTTTCACGAGTCCAACTTTACAGTGTGGTCGAAAAGATTTCTCGAATTGATTGTGCTAATATGTCAACTTCCTATTTCGTAAAGATATGTCACAATTATTGACGCCTCACAACGACGAATTACCTTTAATGAATTCAAAATGATCCAAATATACTGAGCACAACTGAAAGGCTGATTCCTCCAAAGATATTTTAAAATAGAAATAAAAAATACGATATAGCAATCGTATATACATTCACAGTTATTTTGTCCCAGTAATATTTTTTGAAATCTTAACGCAAAGTTTCTTTATCTTCAACAAAGTCAAGTGTGTACCGACGTATCATGGCATGAACCTAACAAATATCACGTAGAGAATAGAATTTACAAATTTAAATTCAAGTGTCTTAAAATGGGAGTCATTTTAATGTTTACAAATATAATCTAAAGCCATATATGTAGTATGATGTTTTCAGAAGGACACTTGCAAATCACAATCATGCACAAAACTTTAACATATAGGATTCGAAAGGTTAAAACACAAATTAATTCCTCTTGTATAATAGTCAGCTGAGGCTTCTATAAATACATACAAGTATCGTAAGTAATGAAACCAACACGAAGTATGGCACACGCTAATATAGCCCCAGCAAAGGTTACCTTTGTCTTAATATTTAGCAATGTTCCATGAACCATCAGATGGATTAAATGATCATAACGAGACAAACCTTCCTCTGCGACAAACCTGGATATGTGTCCTTTTCTGTCAACATAATATCAAAAAAATGTTTCCTCTTTGACAGCTATCAGAAACAGCCGAAAGACAACTACCAATCAAATATTTTTATATTCATTTATTACGAGTATGCGATGGCGGATGATGCCTTAAACTCTATATTAGAACTTGCTAAACATACAGACTCTAGACTGAATTTAAAAACCATAACAAAGATTATTAATTATCATACAAATCAGCTCCATACACCAATAGGCAGAGACAATGAAGAAATAATTTACGTTTAGCCTCCAAAGTCTTGCCAATTTGTATGGGGGCTGGTTTTAATCCAGTCTTCCATATCAACAAGCTTGATTTGATTAATTTGACTTGTTTGGTGAAAGCTGAAACGGACTAATGCATCATGTTAACATTGTTTGCATAAAACACTGAAGTTGTAGCATAAGACGTGTTTCAGAATAATGTTGCTATTAATATATATACCTTGTAAACTTATATTTCCATCTTCATCAGTGTCCAAAACCGCAAACATTTCTTCTGAGGAAGTACCACTTAAATATAAAAATTGGAGATCTAATGAACGTTTGGTCGGTGTGAGGAATACAAATTACTGCTCAGGTTTTAACTGGAAACAGTATGTTCATGCCGTATTCCAGTATGAATTATGTTGACACTAGGTATACATCAAGGCGAATGAGACACGTATATATAAGATATGAATTTTAAAACTAAAATATTTTCTATCCTGTATGATAGTTTTATTTATATTAAGTTTTAATTACGACTAGTATTATCAAGCATTTTCATATGTTATTTAGGGTTAGCACATTATGTTTGGTGTATAATTTTAATTCTCTATCTCTGTATCTACATCTATATATCTATCTCTCTCTTTAAATACAAATATATTGCTAGCGGATATTATTGACGTTGAATTCTATAATGACGTTTACATTAACTAATTAGAAACCTTAATATCCATAAACGGACTATATGAATCATAAATAACATAATTCATGTGTAAGTCTACCAGCTCGGCTAAGCCTACATATAACTCTGATACAAAGTACTAAATAAGACAGCCAAGGTAACCATCTACTTCATCATGTTCTAAAACAACAGCAATTATAATAAATATAAACGTGCGAATGTAATGTAGTGTTCTGTGTAGTTTAGCTCCAGTAATGCGAACAGCTGTGTGAAGTAATATCTAGGCCACATCAAATATAAATACTATAGAAACATAGATGGCTGTGACAAAATTAGAAAATTTACTAATTGCAAAATATATATTTACGAACGTAACGAACAGGGCAGCATGTGATCAGCAGTAATAGCAGTCAAGGCTATTAACCCAAGCGATCCGCCCTTTTTACAATTCCAGGGTATGTCAATTAGAGTCAGTTCGCCATTTTTGACAATTCCAGGGTATGTCAATTAGAGTCTGTTCGCCATTTTTGACAATTCCAGGGTATGTCAATTAGAGTCTGTTCGCCATCTAAGGTGCTTTACGCAATCGCAAGATATAACATTTGAAACAAATACCGATTCTGTCAATGCCTAGATTCACATATCCGTTTCCAGTCAAGGGGACATTATATGATGGCCTGCTTCTTTGAAAAGTAAAAAAGACGATTTAGTCCTAACATCGAAGGTATACGCAATATTAACGTTTTGTGTGTGTTAATGATGCATTTAGATGTTCACCAACCTAAACTTTTCCATGTCCAAATACCCGTCATTGTTTGTCTCCATACTTTCGAAAGTAGCACGTAATGGTTGCAGGTTTTCTTCTTCTGTATATGAACTAGATGACCGTATCCGCTCGAAGCCGTAGGCCCTGTCGATGCCTAGAAGATATTATGAATGTTCAAACGTTGTCGTGAAAAGAAATTTCAGTAGTATATATGTACGTATCGATGTCTATCTATATCATGTGTACTGTATAAATGATATACCGCGAGGTGTATATAATTTCATTAAAAAGACACGTGCCTTACATATATTTGCCATTTGAACGGAGTTACGTTATATTCAGGGTACATGTATTTTGACGGAGTTAACAAACCCTCTCATCCCTTCCGAGAGAGTAAGTTATAAAATGTAGTGATGTACATATTTGTTGTTGTTGACAAGCATTTTGCCGATTAGTAAGTTTATTGTTACAAGCTTTAGAGACCTCTTTCAGAGGTAAAAGTCTCTTCATGTCCTAAACTAAATGTTTCTAATCATATCCAGCATCATTAACATTATTTCTATGAACAATACATTTAACTAACAATTTATCTGATAAGTTACAAACGAAACGTAGATCAAGAAGGAAATAAAATATAAACTTTTAATGTTCATCTCGAATAATAAACATCAAAGTAAAATACGTTTAAACAATATATAAAATT